>JBCAUG010273546.1:0-18033 GCA_038406175.1 Haplosyllis leylae
AAATTGTGAAGTAATGTTTTGTCCTCAACAGGAGAAATAAGACTTGTAATAACCAGCAAATTTTGTCTTGGAAAATGAAATATAGACACATGATTGTCTGATGTTAACAGCAGCTTGTGTGAACAATTAACAAGATCCAGATACATCTCTCATGATAATTTCCCAGGTTCAGTAGTGTCAACTGCAGAACTGCAGATCATTCCAAATTACTCCCACGTTTGTTTTAGAAACACTGCTTAGTGTGTCACTGAACAAAGTAAAGGAACAATCGACTGAAGAAGTTTCCTTAAATTTTCCACAGAATCTACAGGATATTCAAACATGCTGTCTCTTATTGTGTGAGGAACCATCATGCTACCACTGTGCCAGGAAGACACGGGTAACAGAAAAAATATTTAAATCGATGCAATTTCATGTTTCAGTGATCAATCAGATTCCTTGAATTCACTCAATTTCTGTTCCATTTAGGGGAAACTCAATTGTACTGATTTGAATACAATCAAACACAAATGAGCAAATGTGGTTGCGATTGTTGTAATGTTGTAAGGTAAAACAAATGTTAACAATAAACATCTTGTAATTTTTACCCACTGCGGGAGAAATCAGCTGATGATTTCCATCAAGTTCTGTAGGCCTGAGCTCTTTTTGTTGACAACAGCTTGTGTCAACAGTTTAATGAACATTTAACTAGATCAAACCACATAGTAAAAAGTTCCCAGGTTCAGAAGTATCAACTTCAAATCTGAGGAAAGCGCGCAAGCGATGGATCCAACCTAGCTTTGAAACTCAGAGAAGTCGTCACCAGAAGTCCAGAACAGGGGCATTAGTGGCCCCAGAAAAAAACTTTAAATTTTCAAGCTCTTCTCACAATAATTGACATGTAATTGATGTATTAAGAACCAGCGTGTGAAAAAAGAAATTGACTGAAAACATTCTCAAAATGATGTTACTTTAAAGAGGGACCATTGGTTACAAAGCCAAAAAAAGATCAAATACAACTGTGACATGCTACTCTTCCAAAGTCACTGCAAATGTAATGACAGCAGAGTTGTCATTTATGCATTTATGCCCACAACTAGGGAAAAGAATACGCAGCCTTCTTTTTGAAGTTGACAGTAGTTTGTGAGCAAATGAGAAAATCCAACTTCCTCTTTGAATGAAGGTTAGTTTACTGCAAATTATCGAAACTTCCCCCCTCTTCAAAGAAAATAAGGTATCTAAATTTTTAATGATTTAAGATCCCATGTAAATATCACTGCACAACCTTATAGAAGACAATTCAATTGAAACCCTATCCAGCACTATTCCTTATTTTAAGGCTACACCTCAATAACAAAGTGAAAATGTCAAAGCAGCCCAATGATGGAATCTTTCGGGTTCAAAATGTGGCCAGTAATTGCTCCAAAGTCACTGCAAATGTGATGACTTCTTCCTCAGAGATTCGACTAGAGCCATACAGCAAAATGTCAAAAGCCTGGACAATAAACGAATGACTCCCACACAGCCTCAAACCAGGCAGTCATGTTTCGCTTTGAGAAAGTGACTAATTGTTCCAAAGTGACTTCTGAGAAATGTAACAAATGTAGAATAGAAAGGATTAGTGTACTTACCTTGTTATTGGGATCAAACAGCTGGTGTATCTCTCATCAACATAGAACTGTTTATTTATCCACAAAAAGTCTCAATATCCAAAGATATCTGTGGCAATTGTTAATATCCTTTTTAAAAATTGCTCCAAAAGTCTTTTTTATTTTCAAGTAAACAACTACAAAATAGTTTCACGAAACCACATTCGATGGTACGGCTATATTTTAAGTTGTCTACAAATGTACAATGTCCTTATGTCGGAAACTGTATCTCAGTTTCACAGGTGAGATCATTGAGCCGCGCCGCATGAAAGCGGTACAGGACTGAAAGGTTTCAACTCTCTAGTGCGCACCACTGCAACTCTACTTCATAACAGTTTCCAAGTTGCTGAAACAAATGACGTCATGACGCCAAATTATGACGTTTCATTTTGACGTCGTATCTGTGTTCAGAAACGTTGGCCACTTCACCAAGAATATAATCAGTTCCGTGTATGTAAGTTTGTGCGTCTGTGTGTACGAGCCAACTATGAACTGTCGAGTGGACGAAGCGCAGAACTACCGAACGAGCCTAACAACAACTACTGTGAACCACGGAGCAATGAAGCTGTCTCACACAATATAACATCAGCTGACTGGGCGATCAGCTTCACTGCTTGTAGTACATGTAGTAGTAGTAACTAACCAACCTCAACACAATGCAGACACAGGTTTATATCTGTGTTCAATGCTTCTTTATCCTTGTATCGACTGTGTGCAGTGCAAAACATAGAGATCTTGGACATTTATCAATTGAGTCTTTCTAATATACAATTTTTAGTCGGTTCTCTTATCCGGATTTTATTTGATTCCGTATGTTGCTCGTATGTTACTTTTTTTTGAGTACCACCTTTCACAAAGTTTAGAAAATCCCATTCAATTTGTTTTGTGTTTCTAAGAGAAAATGTCTCGCAGATTTGAACTTTTATAAAATTCTTTCTCTGGCTGAACAAAGAAAACTATTTCCTTTTTTGTACAATGGGATTTCTTATGTAGCTTGTCCGGAGTCTGTGGGCAATGTATTTGGTTATGAAATGTAGAAAAGGACCTGCCCAGTGGCTGCATACAAAAATACACATAATTCTACTCGTTGTAGAGCTTTTATCATTGTTGGAATGAGTTACATTTTTCCTCCAACAGAATTATATTTTCATTCACGTGAAAGTGACAAAAGTTCAGGATAAAAGAGTGAAGTCTCTCATTTGACCTCATGAAAGTTTACCAAAAATGTAAATTATTTTCATGTGATACAGTATCCTGGACAGTTATCTTTGTGATAATTAGGACTTTGTTCATTCATGTGGAGCTAATTTGTTGGATTCTAAAAGGAGGAGATTCAACTTTTTACAAAAACATTACAGTTTTACCGAACAAAGTTAAAAACATTTATTGTTTAAAATGTACAGACTAGCATCGTTAGGGATGTCATCTCAAAAGACCAGTTGTGTTTTTTCGATTTTGGTTTTGCAATTAGTTGAATTCATCTAATTAGTTGAAATAGACAAATGCTCTATGAATAGTGGAATCTACTATCTGTGAATAGTAATTTATTCACACATAGTGTATTCAACTATCTGTGGATAGTATAAATTCATTTTTTCACTATCTATGTAGAGTGCTCTATAATTTTGCACTATCCATGTATTGTGTAAAATCACAGTGTAACTATGTATGAATAGTGAACTGATCCATGAACAGTGTAAATGAACATTTCACCTATCCATGGATAGTCAATTCCACTGTCTGTGCAATTAGATAAATTAGTCTAATTCATCTAATTTAGCAAGATCCAAAACCAAAACTGAAAAAACACAATTGTTGGATTAGCCTTTCTCTGTACAGACCAAAACTTTGTCAGAACACACAACCCTACCAACCCCTCCCCTGGACTCCCAGGAAATATGAGACTTTGTATTTTTGGACACAGGAACTAAAGTTGGGTCGACAAACCCCCTCACAAATATGGGACTTCATAATGTTGTCAGTTTTGGACTCAGGAATGAGTGGTAATACCCAGGAACCATCTTCTACCCTACTCCAGGGACACCTTGTTTGTTATATTTGGCCTTAAGACATATCCTGGGATCTAATTTGGCTATTTTGGAAATATGTCAATTTTTGATGACTCAAGGGCCATTTGTGTACTTTAAAGATAAGAAACTTTCAGAAAATCAAAAATATCTTGATAACAGTGATGACTCTGTTTGGATTTGATCTTAAGGTGTACAGGCATATAGGCTATCTGATGGGCCAATTTTTTGGGAGATGTGACACACTTAGAGGGGTACCACAGGCCATCAAATCAACAACTTTACTTTTTTAACACATTTGCAATGGGCTAGGAGTGCACCAAACATTCATTTATTTGATCAAGTATTAAAGATGGGCAAATTTCAAGAATAACTGCAATTTATAGTTCTCTTTTAAATTGATCCCAACTAAAAAGTTGTCAATTTGCCAATATTTCAGGTCCATTTTGAAAGTGTTGTAAATGGGTTGGGAGGTCACAAATCACATTAGAGGTCAAAGTTAATATGCTCTAAGGAAATCCAATGTAAAAATAAGAAAATAGCTATCCAGGAGCTACCAGGAATGAATTTAGTGAAATGTTTTGGGTTCAAAAGTGGCCATGGTGTAGGAGATTAGTCAATTTGAATTTTTTGTCAAGTAGCATGAGTGATGATTTCTATGGTTGTTTTGATCTTTTGCAGTTTTAGTACAAATTTGTCACATATGGGTGACTTAGGAAAGTTGTATTCTTTGTTTGGGTGATGAATAATCACTGGAGACTAGGCATTGGAATACATCATCAAAATACTGTGATATACACATTTTGTACTGTAAATTACTGTAAAAATCATTACAATATGATTGATATATCATATATGAAGTTATTTATTTAAATTTTTTGCTATTTCAGCCAAACCAAGAGTGAATTTTGTTAGTCTAATTCAATTAGTTCTGTTATGAAAAAACTTTGTTTTTCATGAAAAGTTGACTGGTAATGCACAGTAGGTGTATTTGTGAGTGTATGCAAGTCAGTTTATGGGTGCCTGAAGCTCCCACATATGTTCCCAGTTAACTAAACAATTTTATTCTCTATTTTTATGTTTGATGTGTATGAGTCAAAATTATAGGTACAAAATAATTAACCTATTCTAAATTATCAAAATTGCATTTGCATAATGTTATTTATTTATTTGTATTTGTATACAATCAGTTACAAGTTCATTCAATAACTTGTTACAGTTTGATCAAAGGTTTACTCTTTTATTGGTAATTCATCCTGGGCAACTCAGATAACCTGAGTACTTAATGTGCCAAATACCATACATATATGTAATTTACAGATTATGACAGTTCTCAAGTGCATGGGCCATAAGCACTCATGTGGGTCAATGAGTACAAGAATTACTAATAATCCACCATTGTATTAACATTAGCTTTGTTTTTTCTTTCTGAAAAAGTAATCATTTTCATTTATTTCAATTTATTTTTGGTCCAAATACTCCCTATCTCAAATCCTGAATCCTAATGTTATTTGCTAATGTCATCATAAACAATAACAACGTTCTTCAACGTTCTTCGTTCTTCAACGATAACTTCTGAAATAATAAGCAGTCTTCCATTTTATTCTGGCTGCAGCAGTCTGTTGGGCATAAAAGGTTTCGAAAGGGTAGGAGAAGATAAACAAAGCTGGTGGTGTTCCGGATTTTGAACTGGGGCCAGTTATCCTAGAATTCTAATTGCTACCATAACAGTAAAGTTGCCTAGCTGTGAGCCGGTGGCAGGATTTAGTGTACTATAAAACAGTATTTACGATCGACACTGCTGATTCAATGTTACAGGTAAGTTACTGATCACAGACGGTTATCATCTTTCCCGAAGTGCCAGGCTTTGATCTCGTGATCACTCAAAATCGGTCGACAAATACAGGTTTTTTTCGAGAAAGAAATCACTTAAAATTTTTTTCTACCATTTTTTTTCTTTCAGGCCTCATTCGACTAGAAGTTTCTCATGTACGTGTTCTTTTAGAAACCAGAAAACTGTTGTACTCAATTCAAGCACTTGCAAGGTGCATCGAAAATATCCACTTACGTTTGAAGTTGACATCCGCCTCCGTCTGGGAAAAACTGTTTTAAAATTGAAACTCCATGGGAAGTCCAAACTTGATCCTTTATTTAAATTAAGTTTTGTATTAGTGGTACAGTATGGTACACAAGGATGTGTTGATAGAGAAAATAAAATTATCGGCATTACTAGGTCCTTAACGACTCATAATACTCTCATCTTAGACCTATAATGACAGTGTTCTTCAAGATAAGATACGTACTGCTTGACCTCCAATCGCAATCAATTTTGTGGAGTGTAGACGTAAGGTGATCATAATCATCTGCAGAACCGCTCCGTCAGTGAAGCGCTGGGTGATGCCGAGGTCACCTGTACGTTGCGTTGAAGCTTGTCACATGGTTGTTAAACTTAAACAATTAATTCTACTAGTATAAGAAGTGGGTGCTCAGAACTGTTGTGCTATCTAAGAATATAAACTTATTTCAATAGTCCCATCTTTAGACAATCTGAGACGACCCCCAAAACTCCAACTTCCTGATTTGTTTTATGTTGTCTATAAAGTGTATATTTTTTTCAAACACTAAGTACCAAATATCCTGGACTGAGGCAGAGAAAAATAAAACATGGTGTGACACATACAATGTGAGCATCTATGTTTTAAAACTAATGTGGAGATAATGTCTCAGTCAGTCGCGAAATCACTGGCTTCAGATGAACCAAAATCTCGCATTATGAGGGGTCAGCTATTTACGTTGAGAACAAATTGACGAATGTCAAATTATTATTTCTAAATCTACGGTAAGAAAAATCTCTCCAGAAATGTTGAGCAAGACAAGTTAGTTGGCAATAATTTCACTCAGTCTAGCTGACAGTGATTGCTTTATCGAATTGCTTTCGAAAACAAATGTATTTGAAGCTGGACTGGTAAGATTTACAAATGTTATGACTTGAGCAGTGGAAACCGACTATAATTTGTTGGAAAACTCTTTGTCAGACAGTTTGCAAAACGAGGCTAATTATAACTATAAATAATGGTAGAAATGCTGACAGATCTCAACTGATGATTCGGATTGAGCACCTTTTTTCAAGGTGAAATTTTACCTAAAACTGTCATTTATTATCAAAATAATAAGCCAGTATGTTCATATCGGTCGATTACAAGGCAGCACAGAATGCTGTAGCCCAGTATGGTGCTGTCCAATTGAAATACTTCTTCCTGTAAATCCTTCACCATTCTGAAGCAAAGATTGTATTTTATAGACTTGTAAAATGCAACCTTTCGGTAAACAGCCGACGTAACATTTGATAAAGAGTAGTACCAGGGTGTGTTAATAACATTTCTGCTACATTGTATAATTGTGAATCACGAGCTTATTATCTGTTTTAGGAGATGACATTTATTGCCCACTTGGAATACAGATTATATCTCTGTTTAGTTTTAACATACGTAAGACGGAAATTTTAATTGATGAAAGATAACGTGACTGTTTTGGCTGTAAAATCTGAAAGATTGGAACTTATTAGTGAAAGTTTCTTTTGTTTCCCGTACACGGAAATAGAATGTTGATGTTTTGGTCTATGGAAAACACGTAAAAAGAATATTGTGTTGTTGACAAAAAGGTCTAGCGGGTCGAAGGTTTTAGTCGCTTCTCAATAAGCCTGTACCGGTACAAATATTCCAAAGTACAATCCGATATTTGGCACAATCATTAGTTTGATTTTGCTGAAGGACGTTTAGGTCATTTGTCTTGAGCTTTTTGCCAACTGAAAAGTGAATATGAAGGATGCCAGCAGGACGAAGGACATTTTTACATCATTCAAATGATCCTTTAAAATTCTGAAAGATGCTGGGAAATGGCTAAACATCTAGAAACACTAAAATCTCAATTCGCCCCAAACTGAAAGAAGGTATTTTTTTTCAGAAACCAGCTATTTCAGACAACTCCCTGGCCGTGCACAATCAGAATCGCACTTTTCAGAAACCCTCGGGGTGTACAAAATCAGAAAAAAGGGATTTCAGTATCCCCTAATTTGAAGTCCCCTGTAAAAAAAGAATATCAATGATATCTGCAACTTTAAAATCTCGCCTGTAAAAAAAGTCATCTGTAAATATCGATGGCTTTAATAAGAAAGTATCTGTAACTTTAAAATCTTACCCGTAAAATTTCATCTGCCACCAAATGAAATATCACATTAGAATACCCATAAACCATTACACGGGTACGAAATCAGAAAAGCTGTTTTTACACACGCTGGGGTGTTTGAAAACGGGGGTTGTCTGAAAACATTACAGGGAATCTCCTACATTCCCTATTTTGCTTCCTGTTTAGGCCTAGCTCTGGCCATCACTGTACACAAGTTAGCTGCAGTGCGGACGTAACAGTCCAGGAATTGCCACTGATGTTCTAATGCTATCACTGAACAGCTTTGTGACTATGTCTGGTATGGAATGCTAGACCATATATTATACATAGATACGTAGAAGCGAGACCCGAGAAATATGGAATGAAATAACAAACTACCAGATACCTGTTGTTCACCTCGTTTTGTTATGGAAGTCCCAACGAGATCCGCGGTAGGCCGTAACTTGCCAAACGTCAAACGAATGATTTATGATCTGACCCTGCAACCTTAACATTATGTAAAATGGCCGTCACTTTTTTCTGCACACCCTAGTTATGTAATTAGTACATGCAAAACCGAGTGGTTTTGAGTGGTGTTTAAATCACCACTGCAGCTGGAGACTTCAAAAGTAGCTGCAGTTACCTGCTGATAGAAACAGATGTAAGCTCCAAATAATAGGCGAAACCTTCAACTGGTAGCGGTAAAACATTAAAACACAGCTTACACATTCCAAAGTATCATCAATCATATCAATCATTGCACTTGACAGTTACCTATATATTGAATTAATATATTCTCGTAGTTACAGATCATTAAAGCTAACCAATATTAGTCAATATCATAAGGAAGCAATGCTTCTGGCATTGTTCCTTAAATCTTTGTTTCATTTGATTGTACATTGTCTAGAACGATATTCAGGAAAGATTTTCTCCCAGAAAAGAAAGAACGGTAAAAAGCTCTTGGACTTCTGTTGTCCTGTTACCCCCCCCCCCCTCGATTACCTGCACAAAGATTTCAAGTATTTTTGGCTTTATCGACATTGTACATGGAAAACTGAGAACACCCAAGTGACAAAAACAGTGCACAGTGGCCTCTACAGTAGGGGATTTGATCAATATCATGAAATCATCCAATTGTGTATTTGGTAACTTATGTGATTCAAGGTGTCATATTTCACTAGGATTTCATAATAATCTCAAGTTTGATAACTTCACAACAAACATTTTTTAGGTCAAAAAGTACTAGGAATGAGTAGTAGGACATTATTCTTTGCCCATGAAAAGAAACAGAGGCAAGTATGAAACGGCCTCTGAAAATGTGGAAAAATACTGAATGTAATCAATAAGTTAACTCTAACAAGGTGTCAATCAATCCACTATGACCTCTACATATTTTCCTGCTCCTTTTGGATCCCCATAGTCTAGATTTACCTCTTAACTTGACCCCTTCAATGTGTTTTGGTTACTACCATTTACTACTTAAATTGGACCTCAAATGTTAACAAAATGAGGAATCTGAGACTGATGTCAATTTTTAAATGAAAAAATAAATCAGAAATTTTCTTTGCAAGGTGTACTTGAATACTCTAATGTTTCCTCCAAAAAGCATCAATTGATGTTGAACCTGTATTACCAACCCATCAAGTACCCTTTGAACCTTGCCACACACCCTTTGTGCATTGCTTCTCCACAATGGACTCCCAGATACCACCTGACATTAACCACAGAGCAAAAGGTATAAAATATTCCTTCATAGAGAAAAAATTGAACTTTCTAAAATTTTTTTGTTTTGTTAGAAGTTATCAAATGGCCCTGGCACAATTAAAAATTGAAAATTTTCAAAACTGATCAAAGGGATGCTATGACATCTTATTCTGATTATGGTTGATCAAGTGTCTATTATGTAAGGTGGTTTAAAGTTAAATTACCTGAAAAGGCTAATTTTGAAATGTACCGATCATTAGTGAATTCTTCGTTCACGTACACTGGCAACACCCTGTAAACAGCTTGAAACTGAGGCAAATGACCTTTACATCACAGATACACGTGAACAATACTTGATAATTCCCAATCCAAGGTTACAGATGGGATTAGCTTGCCAATTTAAACTTTGCTTGAAGAATGCGGAATGCCTTCCAAACAATGTGTTGTGAATGAAGAACTATTTCTTGCTTGCTGTGATACAGTTCAAGGCTGAGATATGAAGAATAGCTTCATTTTTTGTTACGGGCGTATTGCACAGCTCGCAACTTTTGTACTACAGCAAAAAACCTGCCTCTGCTATCTATACTCAAAGAAAATGTTTGCAACTAACGCCCGAGAAGCATTTGAATGTTTTGAGATCACAGGCAATGTCCTCACGTTAGGTCAAGGCAACTTTACCTCAACTTTTCTATCACACATATTTCAATTGAAACATTTTATTATCTTCATATCTTTGCAGAAATAGGAATCTTCGCCTCATGAAGATTTTAACGGAAATACCGATGCGGCTAGGAATCAAACAGACTCCCAACATCACCAAAAAAATTTCCCCCGAGGAACGAAAAAATTTAGCAAACTATTTCGAAACCTACCAACCTGAAGACGAAGACAAAGAACGTGGAATAACGGATGATTACGTTGCGAAGCGATACTTTTGGCATCTACCCTCATGTGCGTGCAACTGCAAAACAGTAGAAAATTTATCTGAATTATTCTAGTTTCATTGAATCATTAGTGCCTTTTCAGAATGAAGGTTATCATTCTTTTTGAGAAAATATGTGCAGATCACAAAATAGAAGGAAAATATATTTTACGCTTTGACCTTCACAAAAATTGACTTTGAAATAAATAACACATCTCAAAGTAGGCAGTAGAAGTGAAGTTTGTATGAGTAAACGAGTGTGTGAAATATGACATTTTTACCTGAATAACCTTGACAATGATTCAGTGGCCTGAATAGCCTGGACAGAGGGACAGATCTAAGAAAGATAAGGTATCATAGACTACTTCATTGTGTAAATTTGTGTAAACAGGTAAAGTACCTCGGAAGTCCGACAGTTATTGGACAACAGATGACGATCTATTCAGGCTGTACTTTGATGTCAATCAAAGACTAGAAGAGGAAACTAAAGTCTCAGCAGCTACGCTCAGGCTCTACAAGAAAGCGTTCACGGGTAAGTGTAGGTTTAGCCAAAGGCATTATGTAACATTTTTTTAATTCAAAGTATTTATCCTTTGAAGAATTGGAACGCCATGTAAACATATTTGGTTAAAATCGATGAGCAGTGTTCCCCCAAACGACACACCTATGAACATGTGTTGTTGTTCAAGACCGGAAGGTTGTTGTTAGCTTAAAATTGAAATTGTAGCTCATTTCTGCGCCCACACAATTTCGGTATTGCATGAGTAACCTTTCGGCGATGTCTCGATTCCTCGGGAGATTTGGAAAGAAAGATATTTAGCAAAAGGGTTGCAGATGGAAGTGGGATTAAAATTTATTTGTTTGTACTGAAAAATTGGATGATTAAAACAGAATGGATGACGAAAAGGTTGGCAGCTATTGAAATAGCCTCAGTCCATTTGACAGTTCATCTATCGAACTGTCAATCAAAAGGGTTGTCTAGATTGCAAAATAGCTATCGTTGTTTGATGGGGTGAACAGGTACATTATGTAATCTCGGAGGAACAGTTCTGACACAGAGTGTATCTGGATGTGATGTCAGTGAATTGTTCAAAATGTCGAGTTCAAATAATAGCGCACAAGTCAGTTACATTGCTCAACGATCACAGAACATCCCAATCAGCTGCATCACGATGGAATGCACTACAATAAATCAGCACCTCTGCAGTGAGTGCAGACATTGCGTTCAGAATTATGATTTAACATTGTTGACGTTGTTCCGATGCCAGGAGAAACATTTCGCCCAAATTCAAGACACTTTGCACAAATGACGTTTAGTAGATATCTACTAAACATTTACAAACAAATTAAAATGTAGCATCTATCAATCTTTTATCAACAACAAAATATTTAATATATAATGAAAATTTACTGATAAATGAATGATATCTGAAGACAAAACTTGTGACACACACAGAAGTGTTATCTTGAAAATAATTTTTGGCCTCTGAAAATTAACCACTCTTAGAAGGTAACATTTTTCAAACCAATTAAAATTAAAGTTTGTATCTGAAATTTAACTAGCTATGATGGCAATATACTTTAGTCTAATGAAGTCTATGACAGTTTCCTTCCTGGTGTTGCAGTTGCGAAAAATCCCCCTCAAAAACACCCCCTTTGTTGTGGGCACATAATTTAATGAGTTTTGGTTATACTTAGGTCTACAAGGCTTCTGTAAAACTTTTCTCTTATCATTACTGAAAGACTGATTTTTTGTTGTCAAAATTTTTTTAAGGGTACACGTATGCCCATAAAAATCTTGTGTGCCTGAAAATTTGTGTCACATAAGGTTTGCCCATTACTTTCTTTGACTGCCTTAAAATTAGTGTAAAGGTCAAGGTCACTGAAGGTCACTTTTAGGTCAGGGACATATCCCTAACTCTAAACCATGGTGATATTTAGAAGTTTCAGCCAGCTTCCAAAACATTGATGGGGGCGGGGGTGGAGGCTGGGAGGTTTACCACGTGGCAGGTGTTTCTGCAATTACTACATGATAATCAGATTAACGTGAGAGCTAAAATCTGGTATACCGTGTTTAAGAATTGATCTCAAATGATGACCTGAAACCAGTACAGTAGATTTTAGCTAAAATTAATCTATTGATCCTGTGGAAGGTTATCCAAGAGGTTTTATTGGACTGAAACTAATTTAGCAGACCAACTTTATTTATTTGGTCTTAGAAAATATTAACATCTTCATTGACACATGTCAAACAATTGTTTATTAGTGCTAAGCTTTTGTAAGTACTAAACTTTTAGGAATTTGGAAAGTTTTTGTATTAATGAAAATGTCAACAAATCAGCCGGATCTGACAACTTACGAAAAAACCCCTTGACAACCATGTTATTTGTAGAAAATGCCATTGACTCTTCTTCTTCCATTAAACTTGTAAAAAGAGTTTAAGATATAGTTCCAGATGATATTGTCCATTTGTTTTGCACGCAGTTTAGATTAATGCGTTAACGCTTCAAAACATACACATTTTTGTCGACAATACACAGCAGATTGCTTTACCTTAACAATTCCGGATATCTTAATGATCCCGAGCAAATTGAACCACTGCATTACTTCCTTTGTATAATATCATAAGTTCCTGCATGGTCTTGGGTAACGGACGGATTTAGGAAAGAAATGCATCGCACATGATTTCACCATTTCAGGCTGTGACTGTGAGCTGATATCAAAGAAAGCGTCGGCGACACAACCGAGGAGGAGAAGGCATGCAACCCAGACTGAACGTGCTTTCGGTAGATTTAAGCTTACATGAATTATCAGCATTTTATTCTGCATTTAGAGCTCCTTAATAGTCAAACAGTTATTTAAGAGTCTCTTTCCAAAGCCTGGGAAGCAAGTGAAAATGAGATTTATTTCCATGCTTTTTGTAAATACACCAAAATCAGCCGCCCCTTTGCAAACCACTCTGCCATTTGTTTCAAAGCTGGCATTGTTCGGTCATAGAATTGTATTCCAGCGGAAAAAAACTCACTCTGGACATTTACTTTCTAGACGAAATTGACAAAACTGACAGTCAAGAGAATGAAGATGATGAAGGTGATGATGATGAAGTTGATCCCAGTGACCAAATCCAAGTTACACTGTACAGATACCAGAGACCAGTCAACAGAAAGAGAAAAGGTAATTAAAAAAATAGCCACATTTTCTTTGTCCGTAAAACATAAAAAGGAACAACAGGTCTTATAAACCTCGTAATCCGCCATAACAAAGTGCCTCCACTGTGGAAGCAATGCAGACGAAACTCTTTGCTCTTTCAGACAGAGGCAGAATTCCATTGGACACTAAGTTTGTTACTAAGCGAGAAGAAGGCTGGATTAAATTCGATATCAGTGGGACGGTTGCTTCTTGGCTGAACAACTCAAAAAGGAACTTTGGGTTGGTTGTAATTGCCGAAGATATGCAGAAAAGAATACTCAATGCCAACCTTCTCTTTGAAAATTACAACTGTTCCGTAAATAGTAGTAAGTAAATTCAATGGTCTTTAAAACTTTCTTTCACAAAAAAAATCTCTGTAACAGCGCTTTAAAAATTAAAAGCAGCCGAAGAACGCGTGTTATCGGTAGCGCTGCGCTCATGCACGGGCAGGTGAGGCAACTTTGCTGCCTCTCCATTTTCCCACGTACTCATCCGTCAATCATCGTATCTTTTATTCTATTTTGTCCTCCATACTTACTGCTCTACCCCCCAATTCGTGTCGAGGTGCGGTTTGAAATCAATTCAACTAATAAAGAGATTTTTCATTTAAGAGTTGTGAATTCACTACATTTTGTGAAAACGATAGAGATGACTTCAGCATCTGTGTCTGCGATGTTCTGCAATGCAATCTATTTTGGAAATAAACTCGATTGTTGAAAGTAATAATCATTTGAAAATCTGGTAAAATAATAATAATTTTAACAAGGGTTTGAACAAGAACATATCGTAATCAAAGCAGCTAATTTTACGAGTGTTGTAATTTCTAATCCGACATTTGCAGACCAGACTCATTTTCCAGTACCATTTCCGCTTGCCCTTCCCGGATCATCGCCATCAGAGCGCAACAGAACAAGCCACCATCTTCATGCCAATCAGACGTATCCATATTTGGAGGTTATCACTAAAGTCAGCCACACAGAGGACAATGCTCCCAGATTCAAGAGGGATCTCACTAAGAGGAAGAAAAAAGGCTGCGTAAGGCAGGACATGTATGTCTCCTTTGCAGGTCCGTGGCATATTTAATATACCTACCAAGAGCCATTGTGATCAAAATACGGATTTCTATCAAATGACGTTGTTACCATTTAGCCATGTGCCGATAAGCAATACCATTTGTCTATTTGTACTCATAATAAAAATTTAAAACATATTTAAGTCAAAAATATGGAAACTGGAGCTTCGTAATATCCTGAATTCCTCTAGCACTTTGAATTAAAATTGGGTAACAGTGATAATATGTACTCTTTTGTATACCATAGCATATTGTCTCACAAAATTGTGCACACATATGAACACTGTCAACTGTTCAAGGGTGAAAATAATCCTCTTGAAAATGGTTATTTGCAGAGTTAGGTTGGAGTGACTGGATCATTCAGCCCCTTGGATTTGACGCTGGTTACTGCAAAGGCACCTGTTCCACAGAGGTTGAGGATCCATCTGGTCCTCTTAAAATTAAACACTTCACGTCTAAGCTGCCGGTAAGGATACATATATCTTAAGTGTGAATTTGAGAATATTAGCGAGTAATTAAATGCCTAAACTTCTAATCTTTTGCTGTAGGATGGCGTCGAATTTACTCAGTTTGAGTGTTGCGGACCAAGTAAGCTGAAACCTCTTCAAATCTTGCATCAAAACCAGCACGGCGAAATGACCGTGTCTATATTTGACGAATTCATAATCACAGAATGTGGGTGTAGACCCTAATATCTGCCGCGCTGAAATAGATCTATAGTCCTGGGAGGAAAGCCGTTCGTTTATCATCCATACTGATATTGAAATTCAACTGATGCCAAAGCTTTTCTGCTGGATAATGTAAATTCTGCTGATGTAAATATTCCTTAGCGATTGTCGTTTTACAAAGGAGCTTATATGTTTACCGATTGTAACTTTTTATAACTTTATGATCATTAATGAACTGTAAATATTGTAAAGTAATTATTCATCAAAGTGTAATAATGCAGATAAAGCTCTCAATGCAAATCTCCATTTCGCACTGTCTAATTTATCGACTTAACCTTAGGCAAAAATTTGGAACAAAAGAAAAATGGACAGTGATTTCCAAGATTTTACTGTGTTTGTTACATAAAACTATGAAAAAAGTGACACAGAGCAGTGTTCAGAACTTTGTTTTGCTTTAGCCTGATTGAAATGTCGTAACTGATTTAGAATAGTTATATTTCATATTGTCCTTGTATCATCTACCTCATTGTGTTTTTGTGTTAAAACAATCCACTTCTACTTGCGTAAGGTCATATCGAATTCATCTTGCCAAATGATTCATGTTCATTCAATTTGAAGTACAAGTTTTATGGAACAGAAAACAATATATCATTAGGGTGTTGTAACAAATTCAATTTAGGGAGGGGCGACGCAAGATTATGAAAGTACATCGAGGTATGCAATTGCTTGACACTTGTTCCAGGACTCATAGAAGATTGCGTCATAATAGTAACTGATAGTCATATCTAACGTTCTGGAGTTTCTGTTTCTAATTAAGTAGGCGCCATATTTTCTACTGGGTGGATCCATTATATTTTACTTTTTTCTCAAAGGGACAGGAACATTGTTAGCAGTGACGCTCTTTTAATGTAAGTGTATTCAAGTGATTGCAGGCATTCTTTACTTGAATGCACTTGTATTAACCCACACTTTTACGTGCGGATATTTAATTTTAGTAATCGTTTGAATCGCACACACACTATGTAATAAAAGGTATTTAAATGAACTGCAATTAAAGTTCAAGTTCTTTAAAATGTTTTCTAAATGATATTGAATAAGCTAGGTAATTTGATAAGTAACTAGTTTAATTTTTTACTTCCCACAATCGAAAGAATTTCACGCTTCTTACCGGACCTTCTGGATACAAACATCATAGAACAAGACAGTCCATCTCTGTGACCGCACGAGGCATACTGATCGCTGCATAACAAGCACTCGCTCTCCTGTCCTGGCTGGGGAGTGGGTATCCCTGTCCTTGCCAGGGGGTACCCCTTTCCTGGTTGGGGAGTACCCTGTCCTGGCCGGGGGGATACTACTGTTCTGGCCAGGTGGTATCCTATCCCCCCTAAGAGGGACCTGGGACAGGACTTTGGAAGGACCAGGGGGTACCTCTAACCTTCACCCCCTGGGCAGTACCTGAGACAGGACTTATGACAGGATCAGTGACAGGACTAGGGTGTACCCCTTCCTCCCCTACTTCTGCTCCCTCCCGCCCTCCCCCTCCTCTTACCACCCTCCTCCCTCCCTCCCTCCCTCCCTCTGGGAAAACACCAGATACCAGATACCAGGGACCGGAGAGCAGGGGGTACCTCCCCGCTGTGAACGGACAGATAGGTATAAAAACATTATCTTCCCGCATCCTTCGGAATGCGGGCAGTAAATATTCCGTCTTGAAAAATGTGACAGTGGAACATATTAACTTGAAAAGAGGATGAGTCAGATCCAAAACCACCCACCAATAATTCACTGAAGGTACCAAGATTGATTATATTCTCATCTGTTCTCCAAGCATACAGAAATACAAAGTATCTACATCTGCCTGTATTTGCCATGTGCATGTGTGTTTTGTTCTGAAAACTTTTGGCTGAAAAATATTCACAAGAAAAATCTTTTGAAATTGTCAGTTTAGCACCAGAATTAATTTAACAGAGAAGCAAATCTTTTCGGCGTGTAGTTAGATGAGAATTATTGTAAATGTTTTTATCTATTTTCAGATAATTAAATGAAAAAAGACTATAATATTTCAAAAGTTTTGCAATTTTTTACTCAATTATGTGTTTTCAGGATCGAGACGTAATTGAAGTTATAAATTTATCACCACTAAAAACAGACATTTCCTCATCTCCTTCTAAATCCTCTACATCTTAAACACAGAAGCGGTATGCATGAGCAGATATCCAATTAACGTTGCTTTGTATGTTATTTCCATTTAAATTAAAGTGACAACTTCTTGTTTACGTAAACACATGATGACATTTTCGGTTCTGACAACCTGTAAATTTCTCAATTCTCATGTGGAAACACAGACACGTCGATTAAAATTACGCTACAAAATGTTGAGGAGAATTTTATCACAAATATTCATGAAAGTAACAATGAGGCCATCTTAAACTTTTCTACCTTATTTTATTCTTTGATAAAAATATGCCTATGACCTGCTGTAAATCTTTTCAAATGGTCCATTTGTAATGGAAAATTCATTGAGTAATATCGTATTACAAACCAGGTTTTGGAGGACTTGGAATTACTTGTCGGTCGTAGAGGAATCGAGTTTTTCACAATAAGATCAAATTTCACATTTTAAGACAGAATTTACATCAGACATGCTTTAATGATTTTT
>JBCAUG010273657.1:0-18027 GCA_038406175.1 Haplosyllis leylae
CAAAATGTCCAGACTTCCGTCATTTACTGAAGTTGACCATTTCGCTCAGCACCAACACATCATGACACATATCAATGAAACAGTGCCTCCTTCCAAGCATCCATACTTCTGTTATTTACTCAAATTAATCATATCGGTGTGGAGGAACACATCATAAGAGACATGTATAAACAGTCTGTCCTTCCAATCATGGATAGTTGTCATATTTTTGTGTAAACAATTTGTTATTCTAACAGGCACTTCCATCATTACCACCTTCTGTTTTGTAAGCAGCAGTTGTGAACTTTCCCATTGCAATTCCATGTTCAGGTGCACAAGAGTTTGCACAAAGTCGAAATAACCACACCTCTGAGCACCGTGCAGAAATAACATTGTGAACTATCAAAGTACACTTCCTTCATTCATGTGTACTTCATAAAAGTATAATCGTGTTTTGTTTGCTAATATCTTCTATATAACACAGAACCTGAATATAGACAATGGGCTGAGAGTATTACTTACTACAGAGAATGTAATATTACACAAATTAGACCCTCCATATTTTGGGACTTTTCCAAAATTGTTCAACATATTACATCTATGATGTATAAAGTCTACGATTTAAACCTAGTATGATAGATGTAGCATTTCCATTATAGTAAATTTTTGTTAGTCCACTGGCTGCACCTAATTGTTGGGAGCAATATTATTTTGCTTGGTAAGTCTTGTTTGTCAAGGCAATTACCAAGTTTAATTTGTTATTGAGAAATCCACTAAAAAATCTTTTTATGAAAGAAAGGAGTTGATGTATAATGGTATTGAAACAACCTTACAATGTTTGCACTATTGGTAAGTATTGCAAAATAACCATTACTTACTGTGCATTGGGAAGGATTTAAAATTGACAAGATAGAACATGCAATTCATTGTCTTTTAACTGATGAAATAGGTGAAGATGTAATGGCATCAGCTTCTCTAATCATTGTGTTATCTGCAGAAATATATCCTAGACAATTTAAACTTTCTGTTGTGACATGCTAAACAAAGATAAACAAATATTGCTCTCAATACACAGTCATTACTTTTGGAAGTAAATTTAAAATATGCCAACTTGGGGATTGTTGATAAAGTGATGTCCAAATGGCCTTTGTAAAGCCACATTTTGCAAATTAATTCAATATGGCGATCTTGAATATCCATGCTAGGACAATGGCTCGATGGTGGGCAGGGTTTTTTCATGATGCAAGGTCTTTAATAGATGCTAAGTTGTCATGTTGTTTACCTTGTCAGAGATTGTTTTCCAGTCTTTTCTGAATGGCTGTCACAGTGTTTACTCTGGATCTAATGAAGTGTCATGTAAATTTAATCATTACCAGTAGTTTGTTAACCACAAGACGAAAGAGCAGTGATTAATATTTTTTTTGTCTTTTCAGTGTACATCTACAAAGTAAGATGGTTCTGAAGGAGCACCAGGCTAAAGTTAAAGCCCTCGTCATGGAGGCAATCACTGTCCTGTGTAAAAATGGACTTAGATATAGGGCAGAGTTGTCAGTGGAGTGATTGTTAGGCATAACACTGGATAATGATGAGGTCTTTCTCATCTCAATGAAGGACACAATCAGAGGTGATTTTCCTGAAGTACAAAGTATGACACCAAGACCCCTGAAAGCTATGCCAGCGATGATGGCAGAAATAGCACACATGTTGGCTCCAGCCAAGCCCATGGGTACAGGCTGGGCCATTCCTGCAGGTAGGGGCATACCACCAGTAGTCAACATAAAGCAATGTATTCAAGTGTAGTTTAAAGCACAACCAATGACTGGCAGCATCCCTGGACCCCCCCATCCCAGTCCACAGAGCAGGATGGGGTCTCCTCCCAGAAGGCCAGGAACTCCACAGCAGCAACAACCAGGACAATTTGACCCGGACAAACACCCAATAAAATCACAACATGAAGCTGATGATGAAGATGTTACACTTGAAGATGGACATCCAAAAATCAATTCCAAAACTGGTAGTGGTAATGTGACAGGTGCAGGTTACTAGGATTCATCAGTCGTTAGCCAAGAGCAACAGACTCACCCAAATGATATGCAGGTAAGAGATTTATGTGAATATGCAATTACAATGGCCAGTAAGCAACACAGAATCCAAGTAAAGTTTTAAAAATATGAAATAAATCTTCACTGTACTTTAAAAATTGTCCCACATTTTCAACTTCTGACTTCGGAAGCTGGGAACGGTTGGCCATGTTTATGTTTTGAGTGCCTGTAAATTGATTTGGTTATTTGAGACCTTAGTTCACCTTGACTGTGTTTTTCTAAATGACCAAAGTTGACATGATGTAGAACAGTAAAAGCTGGTATTGTTCTCTTGCCAGACATTGGAAGCCATGGTTTACTGTGGAAACAGAAGGTCCATTGAAAAAAGTTGGGTTGAAGCACAAATGTCTGATGAGAGAATACACACCTTGGCCACTGACGATACCAGACATGAGCAATACATGAAAATGTCACTCACACTTTATGTAATGGCAGCTCATGGGCAGGGCACAGCAACAAGTGCAAGCGGTTCTGCAATAAAGCATGTCTTGAAGTGGTACCAGAGTGCAGGAGTTGCTTTTAAGCAGGAAGCGGTCATAGATCCAGCAGTACATTACCCTTCTATTGATAGAGGCAGTATTATAATAGCAGAACTGCAGACAAAGCACATTGGGACACTAAGAATGACCAACAAAACTGGGACTATGTTGTAATTCACAAAAAATTGCAACAGACAGGTCCCAGCGATTTTCTTGAAATGCAGAGAAGTGTCTTGCTTCACCGATGTTTTGTTAATTCAGCCTCAAGGACTTTAAAAATGTAACACTTCATTAGAAGAATACATGCATAAATTTGAACAAAATGAACAACCAGTGCAGGGTAGGCTGTCAAATTGGGAGTGATATGTTAGTAAACTAATTAAACATGGACAATACAATCCTGGGTTATTTGCCTTAGAACAAATGGGTCTTGATAGGGGTGCTGTGAAAAGATTGAGAAAATTTAGAGAACAGTTGATAGAGTGGAGGTAGTTTACTGAACAGACAGAATAATTTGTAGGAAAATACGACGCAAGTATAGCCATGAACGTTGCCCTTGGCTCTGTGAATTACACTGTCAATTGCAATGGTGAATAGGAGGAATTGTAGACAAAACACAGTACATTCATTCAAGTATTTTTCTTTGTTATCACCCGTTGTCCAGATCTGTCTGTTAACAATGAAATAATATTGTTTGTGCGATTGAACCCAAAAGTTGTCAGAACTGTCACAGAAAACTCACTCTCTTCTGCAGCAGCATATCGTTGCGGTGTTTTATTATCGCTCAAAGTCCCCAATTGTTTTAATTTTTGAAATAAATAGTTTAAAGTTGACTAAATTGTCTGGAATCATTGTGTATATCATTTGTCGTGTATTCACATTCAAAAATGGTAGTATTCCTTTAATATATGATATCAATTTCAAGTAAAAAGTTGCACTTTGTTATTCCTTACATCAATGAAAAACATTGTTGCCAATGGTAACATGACAATAGTGAAGTCCCTTCACACAATAATAAATTGGTAAACATGGTGAATTTAAGTGAGGAGGAGAAGAGATATTTGATTTTATTTCTACTCATTGTAATAATTTCAATTCAGTTGATGATTCTACAACAGCAGACACTCAGTCTGATGATGATGATGTCAAATCTGTTGTAAGCTCAATAGATATATCTATTTCATCTGTTAACACAATCTGTCCTTTCAGCAAGTCAATGTCATTCCAACCGAAAACAAAAATAGTGCACATTGACTTGTGCATGCGATTAGTGTGTGCTTGGACACATGCAAAAATTAATCCACAGTAGTCACAGAAAAGGAGCATAAGCATTTCATCGGTACACACAGTTCTTCAGTGTATATTTGCAACAGATGAATAGCGTTTAAAGTGAAAACAAATTTAGTCCACTTATCCTTTAGGTTGTGATTTGTGTGTGTTTCCAGCCGTAGTGAATTGATCCAGGGTGGATATAGAAAATGGTTGTGATTCATGTGTGTCTGACGACAGTTATTCATGGTGTCCATGCAGCAAAGTTATGTTATTCCAAGCACAAACAAATAGTGGACATTCACTTGTGGCTTGGATTTGTGTGTGGTTGCACATGCAAGATTTCATTGAGAATAGTGACAGAAAACTGCTTGTCCATGCAACAAGATTGATATGATTCTACAAGGAAAAGTCCATATTAAATTAACGAGGACCTTTTGTGATAAAACTGGCAACGTGTACTTTGCAAAAAAATTTCAGGAAAATGACCAGACCCCTGATTTGTGTGTACTTCCACCCATAATAAAATTATGGACTCTGGATATAGGAAAGGGCTGGGGGTGTGCTCGTTTTGGTGAATTTTGCCTATTTTGCAACAAGCAGGTGTAAAGTTTTCAATCACAATTGCATTGCGAGGCACACATGAGGTGGCAGCAATGAAGCTCACATGAGCACACCCCTGATTCATATATGTGTGACGACAGTTATTCACGGTGTCCTTGCAGCAAAGTTATGTCATTCCAACAAGAAACAAATAGTCCACATTCAGTTGTGGCTTGCATTTGTGTGTTCTTCTACATGCAAGAATTTCTTGAGCGTAGTGACACAAAAGAAGCATAATACTTTGGTGTGTTAGCACAGTTATTCAATTTTTACAAACTCATGTCAGCGTCACAATAGTGTGATGCCATGGTCTCATCGACGATAGTGACTTAAAAATATCATTATGTTCTTTAGTGTCACCACAATCAATAATTGGTTTCATTAATTATTATAATTTTTCAGTGACCGTAATGTGATTCCAAAGATAGAAAATTTCTATGAAGTTATTGTTCCTCGAATGGTGCCAAGACATTTCATGAGATATTTCCGGATGTATGATGATACGCTGAACAGCATTATCTCATACTTAGCACTGAGGGAGCCATTCACTACTCTTTTGGACAAAGGTCGAGTTTGCAGGCACAAAAAAGTTGCGATGACTTGTGCTTACTTAGGCAGCAAACAAACTGTGATGCAGTATGTTTCAATATTGTTACTTTATTACTTCCTTCCATCATGAAGAATGGATTATTTCTGAAATTAAATAATTATAGTAACTTTCATAATATTAACAACATGAAATGAATAACAGTATAACCATTTTCTTTCAAAGGTTAGCACAATTGTTTGGAGTTTGCGAGGACACATTTCTGAAGTGTACTGATGTAGTGATGGATTCACTGATTGCAAATTTACACCAAATTATCCGTTGGCCGAAACCAGAGGAATTTGAAGAATTCTCTTGTGAATTTGAGAAAGTTGGAAGGTTCTTTCCCAATGTAATAGGAGCTATAGATGGTTTACATGTGGAAATTGAATTAACTGAAGAACGTAGATTTGAACCCTCATTCATAAACTACAAGCAATTCCATTCTATGCATCTTCAGGTATGTGTCTTCAAATCAATTACTAACAAAGTGAACACATCTTACTGTTATACTATAGACCATTTTGCACCATCCCTGGTTATTTGTCTGTGAAACACTACAATTAAAGTAATGCAGGGATGACTGGTCCTGGGCCTTTGAGTATCTTCAAATAGTATGATATTAGTATGTACAGTGATATTAATAACTTTACACGTATAATCATCTTGGTTAAAATGAAAACTGAGCACAGATAAAACGATAGTGGTGGTGCATTTTTGCAGGCAGTGGCAACTTACGACCTGCGATTCATACACGTTTTCGCAGGATGGCCTGGCCGCTCTGCTGATGGTTCGGTATTGAAACACAGTCCTCTGTCAAAGACTATAAACAAATTAATGGATAACAACAGTGAATACCTAACCGACACCTACCACATCGTTGGTGATAAGGCTTTCCCCTTAATGCAACATATCTTAACACCCCACAAGAAGAGTAAAAGACGATCTTGTACAAGGGCTCAAAAAATATACAATAAACATTTGGTTTCAAAACGACAGGTTAGTAGCATATTGATTTCATTACTTTAACATTGTTTCTCTCCAACATAACATTTACTTATTACTTAATATGCATGTTAAAAATTATCGTGATATTTGTAGAATATTGAAAGAGCATTTGCAATATTATTGAAAAGATTTCCAAGGTTGCAGTTGCTAAACCAGAAAACTACTAAGAAGAAAATCAAAGTGATTTTGGCAGCTTGTGGTTTACACAATATATGCATCATGGAGAATGACAATGTGGAATTTTACATTAGAAAAGCAACACAGGTAATACATATATTTCAATATATCAAAATGGACTTACAATATAGATATTAGTGGATGACACAAGTTTTATTAGTCTAAAATATTCATGGAAAGAAAGTGGGCCTGTTAAGTGTTCAGTCGGTTAACATTTTTCAGTAATGATTGACTTCTTTAGAGTTCTACTGTGAAGAGGCTTTGATAATTGGCCTGCCTCTGTGTAAAGTGAACATAAGAATTTATCCTGACGTGAATGGTCACTTAGGTTTGCGCTTGCATAATGGCATGATGATTGATTGCTTTACAATTCCACTGTGAGCACTGTTCAATCATTTGCCAGTGACTGTGGATACAGAACATCAGAAGTTATCCTGATGTCAGCGGTCACTTCGGTTTGGGCTTGCATTACGGCATGATGATTTATCGCTTTACAGTTCCACTGTGAAGACTGTTGAATAATTTGTGGATACGGAACATAAGAAGTTATCCTGATGTCAGCAGTCACTTCATTTTGCGGTTGCACTATGCTATGATGATTGATTCCTTTACAGTTCCACTGTGAACACTCTTTAATAATTTGCGACTCACTGTGGATACCGAACATAATAAGTTATCCTGATGTCAGCCGTCACTTACATTTTGAGTTCTATGATGGTATAAGGAGACAAAGTTTTAAAGTTCCAGTGTTAACAAACTTTCATAATTTGCCATTCCCTGTGGATAGGAACTTAACAAATTATCGTGACATCAGCGGTGACTGCTCTTTTCAGTTCTGTCATCCTATAAGAAGCCACTGATTTACATTGGCACTGTCAACATGCGTTGATAATTTGACATTACATTCTGGATAGCAATGTAACTACTTATCCTCACATCAGCGCTCAGCTCAGTTTGCTGTTGTATGATGCTATGAGGAGGTAGTGTTTTACTCTCCTACTGTGAAGACGGTTTTATTATTTGGCATTCAACATACATAGGGAACATAAGAATGAGTTAAAAAACATCAATGGTTATTTCCAATATTTATTAACAGGCGCTGCTTCCCACAGTGGATACTTAACTCCTGTACTGAAATTAATCACTTGTCTTAGGTGACTATGGGCATAAGCAAAACTTGTTCTATGACATACTTCATGTTTCGTATGTCACTGTTGAAAATGAAGGTAGAAACAGATGGCACTGACAGCAGTTGTTTCTGTTGGCGGTTGTATGTGTGTAGCCATCAGCAAAAGTTGTTTTATCACCTGCTTGACGTTTCACAGGTCACTGTTGAAACTTAAGGTAGAAACAGGTGGCACTGACAGCAGTTGTTTCCCTTGCCAGTTGTATGTGTGTAGACATCAGCAAAAGTTGTTTTATCACCTGCTTGACATTTCACAGGCTAGTGTAGAAACAGCTGTTACTGACACCAGTTGTTTCCGTTGGCATTTGTGTGTGTGTAGCCATCAGCAAAACATGTGTTATCAGCTGGTGGATGCTTTTCAGTTTCTTCTTCGTAATGAATCGATGAAGGGGATTATGATCCTTGCAGTTGTTCGGCTTGGTGGTTTAGTAACTCCTCCTATCAGCAGTAAAAGAGTGAAAAAGTAAATCATTTCAACATGCAATTAAGAAATGAACAATGTTTTTGATTTCAGGAAATTGGCCCCCAACATGTACCAGATGGAGATCTGAATGATGAAGTTGATGTAGTAAATACAAATGCTGGAAATATCAAAAGAATTCTGATGACAAATGAAGTTTACAATCACTATTTAAATATGGAAATTAAAGTATAGGACACAACTATTTGTGGATTTGTCAAATAATGTTACTTCATAAATACATGTAGACTCCTATTTAAATAAAAACAAATTTAAGGAGAGAAATGTCTTAATTTTTATTAGAATATACCAAAGACAATTGTAATAAATAACAGGTAAGAAATGTGAATGCCAACAATTTGAATGTCTACTACAGTGGGTGCCACTTATAAGGAGCAGCCGGCTATAAGGAGGAGATTTCTTTGCGGCATACTCATTGACAGTAATGTTAAAAAGTTCAGTTACAATGAGCACCCACCTACAACGACCAGTTTCTTTTGCATCTATTTACTCGTTGTAAGCGGCACCGAGTGTATTTAAGTGACATTTATGTAAATATACCTTTGCGTGTTCATTTTAGTCTTCATCTTTAGATGAATCTGTTTCTGGTCCTTGTCATCGTTTCTTTGACTTTGGTTCATCATCATTGCCAGTTTCCTGTGTATTACGGTTAAAGGCCCCTGTGATGGATTTGATAGATTTACACAAGGTGACTTGCAATTTTCCCATCTGGGCAAACTGTTTCTGGCAGTTAAGCATGATGTCCTTATTTGTGAATCTCTTCTCTGGAAAAATATTAATCGTTACACAAACTTAATCCTATGCAGAATTTATTAGAGAACATGCATAAGATAATAAATATGAATTGGTGAGTATGAAATATTTACAATCAGTAATGAAGAACTTAGGAATTAAAAATATGCTCACAATTTCACCTGTGTAAAGAGGTACTTACTATTTTACCATCAGTCATAGTGCACAAATTATCAGCTGCAATGAGCATATGAAATAGAAAAGTGCTTCTTCATGTTATTGTTAGTCTGGTAGAAACAACTTCAGTACAAATTTTATTCAAAGATACTGATGGCACCAATAGTAACACTGTGCTGACTTGAAATATAAATGTAATTAATATGTGTGAAAGTAGTATATGACAGGACAGCATGTTAAATCAATTGTGAAATAGAATATGGGAAAAGAAAGACACCATGAAATAATGTGATGTACTCACTATTTGGGACATCCGTATCATACTCTGTTTCGTCACTGTTATCCTTGTGTGTTTTTCTTTTACGTTTCTTTCTATGGTTTGTTATGACATCATCTTCGCTATCACCATTTCCACTCCTTTTATTCCTTGTAGATTTTCTGGACTGTCTCGAATTACCTTTGGATGTACTTGTGTCTGGAATAGTAATTTTGGCTCAACTTGAAAAAGATAGTGTCACAATTGGACACTTGTTTGAAGAAATAATAGTTCTACCCTTAAGTCATTGATTTTTGGTACCTGCTCTGTCACCATCACTATCTTCACTGTTTTCATGTTGTTTCTGTCCACCTTTTTTGTTTTTCTTGAATTTCCAGAGATCTGCAAAATAAATATAAAATATGGAAGTATATAAGATGTCTTATAACTTATAACGAGCAACTGCCTAGAATAAGGATATTATTTTGTATGAGATGACTTTTATTTGTCAGTGTTTATTATTTTGATGTGGCAATTACAAATATGTATTCATTTCATTTCCTCACCTGATTCTTGAATTCCAAAACCGGATGAAGATCCTACTGCATCTGCTTCAACATGTTTGAACGCAGAAAATACATCAATGATTTTTCTATCCAAGTCACTGAGGTTTCCTGATGCTCCTGTCTGGCGGTTATATCTTTGAAATTTTCACAACATCTTGAGATACTGTAAAAATAGAAAGAGGATACACGCAAAAGAGGACAACATTATTTATTGGAGTTAATGATAAGGACTTATTTCAAACAGCATATGCAAGTAGTAATTGCATTAGATTGATAAATTTGCTGAAAGAATAAAGTTTATGTACCTGCTTCCTACAATCCTCATTGTCCTTCTTTGTTTTAGCTTTGTCATTGAATCTTCTTGCAAAAAGTACCCACTTGTTCCTTTTATCAGTCATTTCTTTGAGAGGCTGCTCCCTTAGCGTTTCAAGGAAGTCGTCCAGTGCCTCCACTGACCAGTCATCATTGTTTTGTTGCAACTTTGAATCCTTTGCAGAATTAGTTCCTTTTGTCTTCTTTGTTTGCTTGTGTTGCGGTTGAACTGATTTGTTCCCAGAACCTTGCATAACTCGGTGACTAACATTTCCAAAAATCTCATTCTCTATTGCATCATCTGATCTGTTATTAAGTTCTTCGATTTGCCTGACCGTTTTTCTCTTCCTCATTGGTGATGGATTGGCTTCGGGATAATTTGGTACCAGATGTTTTACAGTATTTTCCTCACTATATCCTTCCATATCTGTATCTTGGTGCATACTGTCACTGTTGATACCGTCCGTATAGTATCCCTTGTTGTACAAGTCTGTGATTTCATTTTGTCCACTTTCTTTCTTTTGCATTTCTGTTCTTCTCTTCTTATGGTCATAGGCTCGTTTGGTTGACCTAATATCTTGATTCTCAGTATTAGCAATACTGGCATTTGTATAGAAATCACTTACTTTAACATTTGTCTTCCTTCTGTCAATTTGAACTTTGTTGTCAGACTTCTTCTTGGTGTGTGATATCGTTTCATCTCTTCTTTTTGACATGTTCACATTTCTACCTTTTGCATTGGTTCCTTTTTGCTTTGTGGCAGATTTTTTTCTACTTATCGTTTCTGCAGTTGATACCTCCTTTCCTGAATTTCTGTTTGATCTCCTGGGATGGCCTTGTGACTTGATAGAGGGGATTGTATCAAGTGTGTTGTCTATGTCAGTACCTCCTTTCTGCTGTTGTTGAACTATGCTCTTCCATACTTCGGTGCTTCTTTCAGGTTGTGAAATGTCTGAATCACTATCTTGCTGTGGAGGATCTTTGAAGCTAGTCTTTAGCATGACCATATTTTGCGTATCATACGTGATGTAAAATTCTGGTATCAGCGTCACTGTAAATTATGTTGAGACTTATGTGCAAATTAATTATCTTTAATTGTATGAATATTCACATAGTTACTTGTTACATAAATTTTATCTTAGATGAAGTAGTCATTTTTAGGTATTGTCAATTAAGTATTAATCCTCGGCTGTTACAGTACTTCTGTGAAAATAAATGTCACCTTTTTCAATATTGAAATTCACTCACCAATGGAATTCAGAATGATGCATAGCATTTGGTATATTTGTGAAGCACCCATTTCCCCTATTCTATTGGAAAACGGCAAATAATCTAGCAAATACTCCAATACCATACGTCCTTGGCAATTTTGGACTGCAACAGCTGTAATAAAATATTATTGTTTGCAAATAATGAATTCTAATTCACTCATATGAAGCTCACACAGACACCTGTGAAAACATAACGTCCCATTGTAGTACATACTTGGGTGGTAGTAACCAATAAAAAAATTAGAAACCTACCAGTGAGATCAAGTTCTTTGCCTCCCTTTTTTCTCTTGTCCACTATGTTGTAGACAAACCTGTCAAACATCCCACTTTCCTCCATCATTACCAATGTCAGTAAAACGAACTCTCCGATAGTTAGATCACCTGTAAAATGAAGCTATAAATTATTGGAATGTAATGTAATATTTGAAAGTGTCTGCAATATTTATTTAGAATAAATTACAAATGATATTAAAACTTCTTACTTGAGTAAGCGTTCACCTTCTTCCTTCGATATTTTATTCTCATTCTTTCAACTGTGGTTGAGTTGTACAATTTCAAATCTGAAAAGAAAGATAACGAAAAGGCATTTATGAGAAGGAAAGTATTTGTTCAAACATAAAATTAATTCTGATTGTACAAATTTAATATATGTTACAGACATTTATGTGTATAAAATAGTTACCGCTTCCTCTTGTTGTCTGACATATGATTGTCCACAGATTAGGAGGTTGATTTTGAGCTCTTTTTCCCTCCAGCCATTTTTCAGCATCACCCTTCATACTTGCTGTCAAATATAAATACAAAGAGGTAATTATTTTTGTGCTTCAACCATGAAGTGGTTTATTGTTGTTAGGGCTACATGAAATATTTTTAAGGTTCTGTACAAATACAGGCATACTATTACGACCATTACCTTTTGGTGACGTAGTGGATAGTGGGATAATGTCATTGTCAGGGATCGTATCATTTCCCTTTCTTTGTAATTCATCTGTGTCTTTGGAGTCAGATTCCTGCTGGTTGTCTTCATGTTCATCTTCAGGTTCATCATTATCAATATCACTTGATTCTTCTTCAACATCTTCTTCCTCTTTTTCCTTGTCTTCGAGTTGTTCTTCTTCATAATCCTCATCAAAATAATTGGATTCGTCCTGCCCCTCTTCATGTGCCTCATGAACAAAATTGCTTTTGTCCTGTTCCTCTTTCGATCTATCACCATCTTCAGTGAACTGTTTTCCTTCACTGAAATTGGTCACTTCATTCGATTTCCATTCTTCATCATCACCAGAATTGTCATTAGAATTGTCTTCTGTAAAGTTAAACACTGCGTTTTCTTTGTGTCTTGATCCATTTTTCTCATTTCCCTTTGATCCACTTGTATATTCCAGTCATTTAGTTTGCCTTTGATTTTTCTTTTCTTCTATGGAATCTACTGATGTTTCATTATCTTTTCTTGATCTCTTTGTCTCAGTTCCTTTTGAGACAGGTGCTGTTTTAGGCTGCTGAATTTTCTTGGATGAAAGTCTTCTTTGCAGTGGTTTCTTCGATGTACTTTTTGTTTCCACCAGTTGAACTGATGATGGTCCTTGATTAGGGATAGGTCGAGCTGGAGATTCGATTGCCTTCTTCTTTGAATAATTTGTCTTCTCTTCTGTAGATTTCAAGGATATCTGAGGTTGCTTCAATGATGTGTTTGAATCAATTCTTTTCCATTCATCAGTCCATTGAGGTATTTTAGTCTTCTCATTTCCTGTCGTGTGTTTTTCTTCAGAACTTAACCATGTGTTTTTCAGTTTTGCTTGTATTGTACTCTGAAGTGTCTTTTGACTGTTCAAGTTGTTTCTTCTTTTTGATAGATCAACTCCATACACTTTGTCCCCAGGTTTCTTTGTAACAGTGTACTCCCCATGTCGTTAAACCTTTACTTGATATGGTATTGACTTGATGTCGTTGTCACTTGCTGTTTGAGTTGTCTCATCATAGCTGTCTAGATGTTTGCTCAAACTGTTTTGTTTTATTCTTCTATTTTCACTTTTCCATGGCTCTGAGGATGTGTTTGATTCCAAATTTACATCTTGTCCTTTCTGGTGCAGATTGATTTCTCCAATTTCCAGTAGTTGAGATGTATAATTTTGAGTTGGATGTACATGTTGTTGTTGTGTAGTATCAAACAGTTTATTTGGGCTCTCTGAATTTGGTGCATCCTGAGAAACTTGTGCTGGCAGTTTGGTTTGTATGTGAAGGTCCAGAGGGACACTGCCATCTGATTGAAACTCCTTTGGAGGAATGGAAATCCGTATTCTAATAGAGTTGCCAAAATTTGGTGACTGGAAGTTAGTGGTTGGAAGTTGCCATGAAGATTGTGCTTGGGAAGGATAATTGTAATGGGTGTTGACATATGGGTTATTGCCGTAATTGTAACCATCATACACAACATTGTTCGCACTTCCAATGGTGTTACTTGTTGGAATAACAGAATTTCCGAGTACACTATCGCTATAATTGCCATAATCAAGGATAGGATCCATCTGATGCACTATCGGGTGACTTGATTGATTTATTCCAGTTGTTGGTGTTGATAGTGGTGCGTATGGAAGTGGTTTTTGAAAATTGCTGGTACTATTCAATGGTGTTGTCATATGAGAAGGATCGATATTTGTTGTATACTGATATGTTGCGTACTCTTGAGTGGTTGTCGACTGTGTCATTTGATGAGAAGTTTCTTGCTGAACATCATTTGCTCCTTTCATAAGATGATTTGAGTAATCTTTTCTACCTCCTGTTATCACAGAAATATTTCTATTGTCATCTGTTTTCTCAGAAATATTTCTATTGTCGTCTGTTTTCTTGTCATGTTTTTGCAGTCCTTTCTTCTTCCAAATCACTCTGTTATCATCTTCGGATTGTACTGCATAATTTCTGTCTGGTGTCTTCACAGAAATATGTAGGTCTTCATCAATGTTCTTGCCCTCTATTTGCAGTTGTGTTTGCTTGCCGGCACCTCTTTCATCTCTATATTTTGTGGGTGGTGTAATGTCAGAAGTATTTCTGTCATCATTTATTTTCTTTCTATGTTGTTGAAGCAGTGTGTTCTCATAATTTTCATTGTCGTCATGTTGTTCATCTGCATCTTCAGTATTTGGTCTGTGGTGGGAAATGTGTGTCTTGTCATCTGTTTCCTTTGAAGTTTGCCCTACCGGTGTGTTATTTGAAATCTGACTGTTATCATCTCTTGCATCTGCATCTTCAGTGGCTGGTGTGTTGTAGGAAATGTGTGTCTTGTCATCTGTTTCGTTGTAAGTTTCCCCTACTTGTGTGTTATTTGAAATTTCACTCTTCTGATCTCTTCCATCTGTATCTCTCTCAATGTATTCTGATGCATCAGGAGTGTTGCTGGAAATATGTGTGTTGTCATGCGTTTTCTTCCAACTTTGTTGTAGTGGTGTATTCTTTGAAATGCCAGTCTTCTCATGTGTTCCATGTGCATCACTGTCCATCTCTTCTGGATGTCCTGTGTTTAGTTTCGTCATCAAATTGCTGACATCATCAACTGTGGAAACTGTTGGTGGTACGTTAGTATCATCTTGACTAATTGTCACAACATCTACCCCAGTGGAATTATCTTTGAACGTGTCTTCCTTCTTTGTAATATCTCGTGAAGGTGGAAGTGATTTTGAAGGACCATTCCCAGACACGCCATCTTTACGTGCAAGTATGTGAACACTCAAAGATGAGACGTGCACCCTCATAGCTTCCGCCAATGAGGGCACAAAATATGAGCTCCCTTAGGTTAACACTAGCAACAATGAAGAGAATGAAACCAGATGTAAAACTTTAACAATTTATTGGATGATGATCAAACTTGTTGTACATAAGTAAAAATAAGTAAAGAACACAATGCAAACGAATTTTGCCCTTAATTTAAAAGATTTTGTTGTCCCAATTTAGCCCATACCCATTTAAACTGAAATGGAAATAACTGGTCTTAAATAACTGGGATTGCACACATACATCCACATACACACTCCAACATGTTTATGAGTTATTTCAAGTAATCCAATCAAATTTTGCACCAAAAATGTATATTTTTAAATGGTAATTGATTGCCTAAGTACATATTTACCTCCCCAACATCTGTAAACCTATCTATGGGCAGGACACAATGCAGGAATCTCCCAAAGTTCAGGCATCACACCAGAATGGACTAAAATGGCAAAAATACAACCAGGTATCATAAAACTAATGTATTTTAACACCCTGTCGTGATTTTTAAAGCATTTCTATGACCAAATGAAGTAATATTAATGTAAAAGAAATCAGATATACACATATTGACTATTCTGGGTGGAAATATAACCAAGTAAATGATACAAAATACCGGGTACTTGGTCCCGGGGGTACTCGGTCCCGGGGGTACTTGGTCCTGGGGGGTACTCAGTCCCGGGGTGGTACTCGGTCCCAGGGGGGTACTTGGTCCTGGGGGTACTCAGTCCCCAGGGGTACTCAGTCCTGGGGGGTACTTGGTCCCAGGGGGTACTCAGTCCGGGGGGTACTCAGTCTGGGGGACTCAGTCCCGGGGGGTACTTGGTCCCAGGGGAGTACTTGGTCCCAGGGTACTTGGTCCTGGGGGGGTTGGGGGTACTCAGTCCCGGGGGGTTGGGGGGTACTCGGTCCCAGGGGTACTCGGTCCTGGGGGAGAGGTACTCAGTCCCAGGGGGTCCTGAGTATCCCCCCACCCCCAAAGAAAATTTTAAATTTTTAAAAAAAAATTTAAATTTTTAAAAAAAAATTTTAAATTTTTAAAAAAAATTTTTTAATTTTTAAAAAAAAATTTTTAAATTTTTAAAAAATTTTTTTGAAATTTTTTTTTTTTTTGGAAATTTTTTTGGGGACATCCGGGGATAGGTGCGCTATGCAGCGGGCGGTATGTCTCTTGCGTTCACGCGGGAGGACTTTCTTGTTTTCCATATTGTTCTAAAATAATATATCCCTAATACACATTGTGACAATACACTTTAACGAAAAATTCTTCGTAAGACAAAATGCAATGGTAGAAAACAAGGTATTTGTGTTGTTCGCCTACCGCGGTTTAGAATTCCGAAGATGATATATTGTGCACAGAACAATTCCTTTCCCATCCATTGTCATAACTTCTGACATTTTGACTTTGGGGTTCCAAATTTAATTGCTTTTCGAGCTACCTTTCTACAGAGAAACAAAGAAACGACTTACTGGACGGAAATGAGATTGTGCGGGGACATTTTCTAATGAGCTTCTATGAATAAAAAATAGTTATCATTTACAGTAGCAAACAAGTTACGTAAACTTCAAAAGAACAGGGGTCGGAATAACATTTCCATTCCTCCAACATAGCCAATTTTTTCTGGTCCTTTATTTGGAAATTCTGAAATGAAGTCACTGCAAGAAATTTCACAAAATTGTAACTTCACATTAAGCTGCTCCGTGCCATTGCATATTCGTCAGGAGCTCGGATACAATTGTAATGATGAGTCTTGCTTTATGACAGCTTGCGTCGCCACTCTTTGGACACATTTTTGTCACGTTCACCTTTGCTGTGAAAATTTATATACCCTAACAAAATATCAATGTTTTTTTATGTCATAATGTATAGGGCAACTTTCCTCTAGCATGATAAACCTGTCTATTTCAAATTTTAAACACTTTTTGCTGTTTCAAAGATGTGCTATTATTGCTGGCTTGCTAGAGTCAGCTATTTCATGTAAACTGAGGGCGTGGATACTTTCTTAAGAGGATGGTGGGAAAATCAGAGTTTTATGTTAATTAGTAACCTACATTCCAGTACTCTGATTGGCTGTGGCAGGGAGTCTCAACCACTCAGAAATATTTAAAAGGGGTCATGTAAGGTTGCATAGGGTCTGACCCTGGGAAGACTGTTCACTCAGTATATTAACACTTTCTGAAGTTGAAGCAAGAAGCCAGTGGTTATCCCTCTCATATTAGAACAGAGATAGAAAAGATAACTATATACAGCAATACTTAGACCATGAAGGAATTCTTTTGGATAAAAATTCCATAGTGAAAAATCCTGGACTAAGAAGTCTGTCAAAACTGGCTCTTAATTTTTTCTATGGAATGTTTGGGCAAAGAACAAACATGAAGAAAACAGTTTTCATCAAAGATATTAAAACTTTGATGACTACATTGACAGATCCAAGTAAAGTTCTTGTGGATTTTCACATCATGAATGATTATGTTATTCAAGTACAATACAAACATGCAGAAGATTTTGCATTGCAGTCTTTCAACACCAATGTTGTTATTGGTGCTTTCTGTACTTCTTGGGCTAGACTGAAATTATGGTCAGTAATGCAAAGATTGGGGAATAGAGTGCTGTATCATGATACTGATTCCATAATTTTCTCTGTGAAAGAAGGGGAGTACAGTCCACCTTTAGATTCATATTTAGGACAACACTTACTGATGAGTTAACATGTAAAGAGTTAGGTTGTAGAAATGGAGATTGTCCAGATCATTGGATAGAGGAATTTGTTAGTTGTGGACCAAAGAATTATTCTTTCAAAGCAACACAGGGAAAGTGACATGTAAAGTTAGAGGTTTTTCCCTCAATTACAAGTCATCTCTAATTCTGAACTTTGACAGTATGAAGGAAGCACTATTCTGTTGGAAAATGAATAGACCAAAGGAATTGATAACTGTGAAAACAGAATTAGCTAGATCTGTAAAGGATATGTCACCAATATTTACACTGTCTTGGTTTGTGTAGTAGAACTCAACCCCAGTCAGAATTGAGTGTCCGCCAGGTCAGTGAGGAGAGCAAGAGTTGTTTAATCTCAGGGGGTGACA
>JBCAUG010273768.1:0-18025 GCA_038406175.1 Haplosyllis leylae
TACACACCTGGTAGAATCACATGCGGTTTATCTCCACGGGGCACCAACGGCAAAACTGAAATGCTGTCATTGCGATTACGGTACTCCCAGTGACACGCTGGCTTCTCGGGAAAACCTATCAAAAAAAACCACAATTTTGTTCTCGTAATGATCATATTTCGTGTGGACACGTAATTATTTAATGCTTTTTTTTAATGTGTTCACCTAAGTCAATTAAAGGACATTCAAGCGTGACTTACTTCGTTCTCCAAAATCTTTAGGCTTCTTGTACGTAGCAAAGGCTATCCCTGACCCTTGTTTAAAGGTATCTAGAACGTTCGCGAGGACTTGGCTATTTGGCACACATAATACAGTGTAGTTCACATCGGTTGCAACAAATCGGATGTGCTGCACACCGGATAATATATTCTTCACATAGTCCTAGCAATGTTAATGAAACGTGTTGGGTCTGGGAACAAAGTGAAAGATGGCATTTGATTTCATATTTCCAATTGATATAGTGTAAATTAGGTATACTCACCATTGCGGTACATGAAAAAGGAAAATACGTTAAACAATTTGCCTTATTTGCTAAATTTTTAAAGTATTTGGTCTCATAAGAATAACGAGCGATAATGTGGTTTGTACGCGATATTCTCCCGCCGTTTTTTTGAAAATGTTTGGGGAAGACCTAGCCATGTGCTAGGTAAAACGTAAACATCCGTTCCCGTAACTAGGTCGTTTTCATACATATATGCATGACTTTCGGGTGCTAAAATCATCATCCCCACTTTTTGAAATGGGAGGTCGCCATTCATGACAGGAGTACGGTGTCTTCAGAAATGTTTGTTTTGCTGCACTTGATTAATCCAGTCACGGTTGACTGCACTGAGGGACCGATAATTCCGGCGACACGCAGTACTTGTTAACTACACAAATCGGATATTTAGCATACATGTACCTGATACAGACAGAAACACGAAACAAAGTGATCACTATTTGATTGCTTTAAATGATTCCAGGCTTTGAATTTCACCAAACATGAAATAAGGGCATTCTTTTTCTGTGCATGAATACTGAAAAGGGAAGATCATTTTGAAGTCCTTATCGATCGATGCCCATTGAATCTGCCCCAATTGGCAGATAATTGATTGAAATTCTAATCAAGGACATCTAAGCTTGGGCTGAAATAAAAAAGATAAGCTAATTCAATTGGAACATGTTGAGATAATAGGTTCTTTTGGTGTATCTTAAGAGATTTGATGAACCCTTACCCCTAAACGTGAATTGCTTTAGTAAAAAGATTGTACAATTGAGGCTGTCAATCGTTGTGTTCATAAAGGAGGACATATCTGATAAAGATAATGGATGGGATGATTGTAAAAGAAATGTTATATCAAATTTCCTCCAGTCCTAATCAATCTTCAGAAAAACAAAGACAAAACCAAAAAGTAAAAATTGCTGTAACTAGATTCTATTTCAGGATTGGACAAGTTTGCTTTTCTACATAGTAGAGATAAATACAAAATAATTACCATTTTTTGATTTAGTCGATGAATTGTATATATACTTTAATGACTGACCATTGTGACATAACGTTATGTTTAGTTCCTGAACTGTGAACTCGTCAATGACTGATTTTGGAAGAGCCATTACTCATTATACCATAAAAAATAAGGATGGCCTATTTCTTTCCATGAACTAACTTCCAAAATGAAATCTCTTTTTTTCTGGGTTGATAAATTAATTGTGATGACCAAACCGCCAGGTGGAGCGGCGCCTAAAATTTCTTCACCGAAATGAGACTTGGACTTATAAGACTGGCTGAGATCTAGTCTCTTGATTTATGTGTGCAATACAGATAATGTTAATCAATAGCCAAAGATCTTTCACTCTCTCAGACTTTTAGTCCTTATTGAATTTCCCCAAGATTTCTTACATTGAAATAAATGGCATTTTTGTGGAATCATTGAGGAGCCCCCGATGTAGTTAATCAGAAGCTGTTGTCTAGGAATTATCCCGGTCGGCGGCACGAGGGAGGCCCCCCGCCGCACCGATAGTAACAACTTCAAACATAAATCACTGTTAGTCACTAATGAATCGACACTACATCACAAACATTTGCAGAGTCTTTAATGAATCTACGGTTTCCTTCCATAAGAAGTATCGCAGATTAGATATCTTGACACTTTTGTATGTGCATTGTGGAAAGAGTGGCGGAAAAGACAGAAATTCTGTTAATTTTGTGTTCCATTGTCGCCCAATTGTACAATGTTTGTCGTAAATGCAGGTGTTTTTCTCTGTTAAATCAGGTTAATTAGATTTAATTTGTACCACCTTCTACACAGTGTGATAAAAAATGTTCTCTGTGAAAATTCCAAACTCTATTTTAATACGTAACAACTTCTTTCTTGGATCACAAGCGGTTCCTACACCATTTTTTCCAAGGAGAACATTTTAGTTAAATTAGTATGTGTGTAACAATAGAAATTAATTTGCGATTTTCTCTGAATTGGTAACTTAAAAGCTTGCTGCTGTGAACTTTTCAATCGCTGTGTGCCTCAATACCGAGATTGCATTGTTACGCACACAATACCGGTGACATTTAAACTGACAAGAGCTCAACAAAAGCTGGCTACTTAGGAACGGCTAAAGAAGCATACAAATTTGTGTGCGACGACGTTTAGGAGAAGCTGTAATAAAGGGTTCTTAATAAATGGAATGTGTCATATTTTCACATGATTTAGTGGATATATAATTAGCATTGGTTCAAAACGAAAAGTATAGCAGATCCACTCCGCTGAGCAAAAATTGCCGTGAAGTTAAAATGAAATATAAAGGAAGCATTCAACCGTTTTAGATCAGAACCCCCTTTGAACCTATGGAAGTCAATAAATTTCCAATGTTGAAGTTACAAGGTAAAACCAAATAATGTTGTCAAGAATGATTTAAAAAGAATTAAAAGTCTGTACTGCAAAGCAAAATACAGAGGGATTGTAAAAATACACAAAATATCAAGGAACCAAGAATTTCACTTTGGTGACTCGTTGGGTTTAAGTTTGGTAGCCAGTTTTATGTAACTGTTCTTAGTAACTGGTATACTGTTCTTGGAGAGATGTTTAACTGGTATGCCTGTTCAGGGGTAACTGGTATGCTGGGTTTGGGGTAACTGGTTTGCATGTTTGCCTGACAACATGTTTAAGTTGGAGATTGACCAAACTTAGTATTATTAGTTTTGTAACTAGTTTATATGTTAAATAGTAGAGTAATGCAGCCATTTTTGTAATTTCTGGAAATGGCTGCAATCCAAGACAGCCAACAACATATTCACATTAAAGATTGACAGATTGGTAGAATTATGGCAACCATTTTGGTGATTTATGGTACTGGCCACCATCCAAGAAGGTAGATAACATGACATCTGATCAAAGATGATCACTTAAGGTCATTTCCATTGTCAAGGCCAAATCAGCTTTGTATTTAGCAACCTTTTCCTGAAATCAGCACAACAGAGTATCCATGATCCCAGGCCAACATCACACATGAAAACAATGGGCTGAGATGGACACTGGTCACATGGTGCTGACCAACCAAACCAGTCCCATCCATCGGGGAGTGCCACCAGTACCGTGATACTATACAAGTACTTGTTATTCTAATTTTAGATTTTATGAGTAGACTTGACATCCATACCTGTACCACAATTCATGTACATCACAATAAGAGTACTAACTAAATAAATGTAACTGTAGTTATGTTCTTACCGCCCGCACACATAGTACAACGGGAAAGGTAATGTTTTCGCAGGCATGAGTCTCTCTGTTCCCGGGGGGGGGGTACTCTGACTTGTATGGGGGGTACTCAGCCTGGCCTGACTCGTACGCTGACTTGTACGGGTAAGGGGGGATACTCAGTTCTACAGCCAGGGGGTACTCAGTCCCACTGGGATACTCAATTCCACAGCCAGGGGGGTACTCAGTCCCATAGCCAGGGGGCCCAGCTGAGTAACCCCCCCCCCCCGATGCACTTGCTACGCGGCGGGTGGTATGCCTCTTGCGTTTACGCAGAAGGACTTTATTGTTTGATATTTGTTTGACCAGTTACTAGCAATCAAGTGCCTCTTTGGTGCGAATCATCATTACGTCCAGTGATATGGTGTTTTAATGCTTTGCATCATCCATCAAAACTGCAATTTTCAGTTTTTCTGAGTTTTCAAAGTTTTCTGATGTTTGTTTTCCTCTGACCTGGTACGGGTTCTGACTTCAACAGGACGTAATTTTAACTCATGTAAAATACTATCTTATGGGGTTCGATCAAAACCATCCGAAAACTAATAAGATAACTCTACCAGTTATTAACAAAGTCTCTGAACGAATGACAGAATATCCTTTCCCCATGCTTCCACGCTTTAACGTCACATGAAATAAGAATGAAGCACATTGGGTACTTGGTCGAGACTCATGACAAACAATAATTTTTTGATCAAATAGGGATATACATAGCAAAACAAAATACCCCCAACCCATTAATACTTCTTATTTTGCAAAACAAATATTTGAAATTATTTCTTGTGAAGTAATATTCTCACAATTTAGTAACTGCACATTTATCACCCTGTAGGAAGATCTATCAATTTTGACTATTTTGGATGGTGTCAATTAATTCTGACTGGGTTTTACAATGGTGGTCTATGATAAAAAGATTTGGAAGCATGGCATAAACTTGAGGACACTTGTCAAGAAAATGATATTTCAGAAACATACTTCATAATGGATAGATCCAAACTACATTTTAGTTTTTAAAATATATTTGATGATCACTCAGATATTCACAGATTTGATCACAGGAAGTAAACAAACAGCATATGTTTTTTGCCATTTTCAACTTTTTGTTTACTTCCTGTGGGCAAATCTGTGAATATCAGAGCCATCCCAAGATATACTGTAAAAATAGCCCTGCAATGGGCTGAGGTGGTTTAAATTAAATGTGCCAAAATGTCAAAAGATGTCAAGTTGTCAAATAGTCAAACATGTGGACTATGGATGAGGTTCACAAAAAATAAATTGACATAATGAGGTTGACACATATTGACATGAATTTTGAAGAATCATCAAAATTGGTCAAAAAATACTTTCTATGGACATTTCGAGTGTTTTTGGTCACCATCATATGTAATGACAAAATTGATGTCAATGTGTGTGAACCTCATTTTTGTGAACCTCCTCCATAGTCCAGGTGTTTGATTTTTTGACATTTGACATCTTTTTGACAATGACATCTTTTGACATTTTGACCCATTACTGCCCCATTACCCATGTGCCCCATCACACATGTGCCCCATTGCCCATGTGGTAAAAAATTGAGGTTGCCTTACATTTTCCTCATTTCTGACCTTAATTCTTGTCCGATTTTGATGTAACACCACTCAAATCAAAGCTCATGATTGCCTCTACAAGAATATGAAGTCATCTTGCCACTAGGGGGCCTATAAGGCACCTAAAAATGGCAAAAACATACATGTGTGTGCATGCATGAGTGAAATTGTTTATAGGTTAGGATGTAGATCTAGTTTTTGGTTAGTTTCTATTTTTTCTAATTTTTTAAATATGACAGAAAAATTACAAAACTAGGTCTATGTAAAATTTCCTGCTGGTTCTAAATATTTGCTTAAAATGTTGATATCTTGTGTAGTTTTTGAGATATGAGGATTTGAAGTTGACAGATCTAGATAGATCTAGATAGATTTTTCAAATATTCCAAATTTATGCTTAAAACACCCAGCAGGCCTCCTAATTAACATAAAATAACATAATTTATAAATGGTAGAGAATGCCTAGTAGCATTTTGAGAAGGATCCATGCAGTATTAGCCAAGATACATGAGTGGTACATGGAACATGTATAAACCTTTCTGCCAAATCTAGATCTACTAGGTTTGCCTAAAATCTTATTGCAACAGCTAGGGAAGGTGGTTACCTATGCTTCTGTCAAAAATAATTTAAATTGCTTAATACTACATGCTGTTAATATGTACATTCCTGGAAAAATTCCCTATTTCCGCCCTGGTAAGAATTTTTTCATTTTGACATTACATACCCTTAGGGAAACATTAGATTAACCACTCATATCAATTTGGACCTCCCAGCCCATGTATGAGACAACCAGCAGCCAATCAAAAAAAATTCACTTACTCTCGATTTACAAGAAAACTGTTAATCACAAAAATGCTCAAAAGGTACAATTTGGCAGCTAAAAAGGTCCCCTACAAATCATCTATGACATTGGATCCCTATCATTAACCCTTCATGCTGTAAATGGATGATTTATGATTCAGCCTGAAAATGGCCAGTTACTCAAATTCCCATATCTCAGAGACTGACCAACAAAAAGAATTCCTCAGTTTTACCTAAACTGAGTTAGATAGATTGACACCTTCATACAAATTTTTGGGTCCAAATTCTGAATACCCTTTACTCTAAAAATTTGGCATTTTTTTGAGATGTCAAAAAATTTCAAAAAGGCAGCACTTATTGGCCCAGCAAATGGCCAATCAGTGACATATTCAAAAATCCAAACCAAGGTATCTAGAACACCCTAGGCTACACCTATGGCCTGATCCTTGATGAAATCAGTGAATGCTGAGTACCCTTTAAGGTGTCATAAATGTGTCAAAAAATGCAAAAAAGTGCAACCTTTTTTTGATGCCCCACATCACCCTCTAAGTGTGTTGCACCCCCAAAAAATGGTACCATCCTATAGCCTAGTTATCTGGCCACCTAAAACCCCTAGCACACTTTGAAGACTTGCCACTCCTTCATCAAGAAAACTTTGATTTTCTGAAGGCACCCCATTTTGGGGGGAGATGTCTCAAACTGTCTTCAGTCCAAATTTTACAAAAAAAATCCAATAGGAAGTACCCCAAATTGCAAAAATAAGAATTTGCCATGCGTGATGCTATAAGGTGGTTTATGTGTAAACTTAAACCACCTAAAAACTAAAACATAGTTCGGATCTATCCATTATGAAGTATATTTCTACAATATTGTTTTGTAGACAAATGGCCTCAATTTTCCCCCATGCTTCCAAATCCCTTTTTCCCATTGACCACCATTATAAAACCCAGTCAGAATTTATTGATACCATTGAAAACAGTCAGAAATGGGTGCTCTTCCTTCACCCTTCACAGGGTGTTTATCAAAATGTTTACATAGTCTAAAGTTTGATGTAACTCATGGTCGTAGAATGGAACAATGCGCGCGTTCTGTACAAAACGTATGTTCTGAAATAAATATTGCAATAAAAAATTCTTCAGTATGAAAATCCAACCGTTGCAAATTATGCACACAAAATGACAAAACAGCCATTTCTTGCATTGGGAATACCCGACTGTGAAGGCATAGACCTACTTACCTGACGAACATTTTAATCATTTATCAGATGTCCAGAGATTGAAAAGAAATTAGAAATAGAAATGCCAGCCAGTGGTGCTTGTGACATAAGTTACAGATGATTCTCTTGTAAGACTTTGAAGATAGAAGTGGACTTTCAGAGCCCTCGTTTCAGTAAATCATTGGCAATTTTTCGAAATACTCTCGGGGCAAAGGAAGTGGTAATCATTGGCGTAGTAGAAAAGTCCCTACGTGAAATTGGTCTACATGTAGAAGACTAAAAATCACAGTTTATGCAAGAAATTGATTTTAAGAAATGGGCTCAACTGAAAGTGTCCATGCATGTCCACGAAACACCTCAGTGAGGGCGCACGAGAGTCAGGAAACCGTCTGCTTCTGTTTCCGTTTAATTTTTTACAAGAAGACCCAAGTGATGATTACATTTTAAACGAGGACTTTGCAGTAACAGCTTATTTTCTCATCAGCTCTTTCTAGTAAGTGAAAGGGACTGGAATCCCAAGTTGCATGCAATCTCAAGATCATAAATATAATATACAATTGTAAGGCTAACAATTCTATTAAACCACAAACGTAAAACAATTACCATGGGTATAAATGATGGTTATAAATAATAATTAGTGGTTGAAGCTGCAACCTTACACAAGTGGTTATTAAACACTGTGTGGGAATGAAGCAGCAGAGACTTTGCATATAGAACTCCTATTGGAAACTTTTGTTGTTACAAATATTGTACTTGGTTGTACACTGGTCCGTTTGACCACAGCAAAAACTATCCAGTGTAAAAGGATAAACTTTGCACACTTTGGGAAATGTGGATGTGAGTCCAGAAAGAATAGCCTGACACAGAAATTCTTGAACTGTGACTTATGTTCCTCAACTTCATGAGAAGAGGGGCAGTCTGACCAATTCCTGGGAGACCATCTCAGACAATCTATGGGTTGGAACTTGTTAATTAACTCTTCAACTTGGAACCATGATGTAGCAGTCTGACCTAGCTTCAGGGAGACCATCATCAAAGATGACCAAGGTAGAAGACCTCTAGAAAGCTAACTGTGATCAACCAAGTCCTAAAAGCTTATGGACTTATCAGGAGTTATACTAAGACCTATAAGGTCCAGGAAACTCCCCTTACTCTGGTTCACCAATAAGGAGAACCTGTATGAGAAGATTACTCATCCAGACCATGGACTCTGGGTGAGAAGGAATTAGAGACCTCAATTCATGGTGAGTGTTCCAAGAGAATACTCCAACGTGCTCATTAAGAAGCAATATATATATTAATGATAAGTAACAAAAACAGTTCTAGTTCTAAATGCAGATGTCTGGCCAACATCATTTTAAATGAGATTGTATGTTATGAGAATAAGTTGTTCTCATCCACTTTCTTGAAGGTTGTACTTTCAAAGCCAATGTGGTCAAACGTACTTTACTAACACTATATGATATAATAAATGGATTGAACTGTTTGTAGTGTCTCCATTCTTCAAGAGCACATTACCTATCAAAAGATGTGAACATGAGAAACACAACAATATAATAACACAATGAGAAGTACCATCAGCAATGCAGAACTAATAGAAGTCCCAAAAGTTCAATAGTCCAGTGGCCCAGGGATCCTTTGGCAGTAAGGTGAAACAAGACTTTCCTTGGGTAAACCAAGAAGTAGAGAAAATACCAGTCAGTAAGAAAACAATTGTTTGCTAGCATGTTCTCTTAAGAAAAGAAAAAATCTCATGAGAACATTCTAATAAACATTATAATCTTCTCTAACATTTTCTATTAACAAAAGTGGGTTCAAGGTAAAATTAAAATTGATCCTAGGATGTTCTTTAACAATGTGATAACAAGAACCACAGCACCTTTGCTTGCAAACTATTGTCACAATACTTCTGAGAACACAGTGGTATCAACTGTAATTGTGACCAGAAAACTTTCTAGTATGAATCAAGATTTTCATTTGAGACTAGAAAATGCCAGTAAGGATTATTATTTCACTAGAATTTTCTTGTAATAGTTTTCATTTGTAGGAAAAAGCTTTGACAACAATCAATATTTCCACTGGTATCTTCTTGTATATGTGATGCTAGTTGTTATGAACATTCTAGAAAAAACTCTAATTATTACAAGAGGTTTCTATCTAGTATGGATGAACAGTTTGAATTCACGTGAGAAAGCTCTCTTAGCAGTTAAAGTTTACACCAGAATGCTCTTGTGGTAACTAAGTTATGTACGAGAAACAGAATCAGAAACAAAAACAGACGGTTTCCACTTCCCTGGGCGCACTGGAACATCTTGTGCATTGGATCATTTTCTCTGCTTCTGTGTTTAAGCAAAAACTTAATTGGAACACCATATCAGGAAAAACAAAAAAAGCATCGAAACAATATTTTCTGTTATCGTTTGGTTTTTCAGACGTAATCTTGGCTGACATCTATAAATCTGGCCAATAGCAGAGAAATAAATCTCGACAGCGTAACTGTAAACAGAAATGGTTTCATTTAGTTTACTATCTCGATTTTAAAAAAAACACTCTTTAAAACTTTGTGAAAAAACAGAAAGGTAACCGATTTCTTTTAAAACCACAAGCTGCACTTAATTCTTTTTATTTTTAGTAAGAAGGTGTGGGAGGAGGAAACAAAGGAGAATTAAAGCGCATGAATATATAAAAAGCTATATGGAAAAAACTGATTCACGGTATGAAGTGAAACTATAAAGCATTTCATTAGGATCATCAGCAAAAATACAAGCAACACGACACGCTGTTCATTCGACTTTAATATAGCAATCTGAGATATTACATTGAATCTCAAATACCTTCCAAGAATCGAGTGCAAGATTTCCCATCCTTCCTCTTTGTGTCTTTGTTAAGTGGCAAATGTTACTGTCTCAAAGATTTCGCAGATGCCCTCCCTCTGCTGTGAAAATATAATTTCCCTATTTGTCTCCAAGACACAGCAAAAACAAGTCTGAAAGTTTGCTATTGATAAATTAACTGAAAAGCATGATACAAATATGTGTGCAAAGTATGCTTGCTTTTCCATCATATTGATGAAGTGATTGAAATGGGAATCGCTTTGGGTACAGGTCTCTGGGCAGCAAGGTGCGACATCGAGGCAGCGTTCATGAACCAACCCCTAACATACAGCATGTTAAAGTACACAGCTTTCACCCATCGTGGCAAAACGTTTATACTATCCAGTGTCCCTTTCGGCTGTGCATCCGCGTGTTCCATTTGGGAAAAGATAGCAGGGCTGCTGCAATATATCATAACAGAACAAACCGGAGTAAATTGGATTTCTCATTTTTTGGATGATTACTCCCTCCTTCAAGAAACAAAAATAAGCCTAGAAGAGTTTATCCGCGAATTCTATCGCATTATGGGCGACATAGGCATGCCGGTGGCAAAGCACAAAACTCTCGGCCCCACTCAGGTGCTCGAGTATTTAGGTTTGGTCCTGAACTTTGTCCTCCAAACTGTTGAGATTCCTGAAAAGAAAAGGTTGAAATGTTTGGGTTTAATTGATAAGTTGTTAGATGCGAGAGGCAAAAAAGTAACGGTAAAAATGGTTCAACAAACAGCAGGGTGCTTAAACTTCATATGCCAAGCCATGCCAGCAGGGTGACCGTTCCTCCATAGCCTCTACAGGCTCACCCGCAACACGGATGGGGGAAGAGCGAAAGGAGGCCATCACCGAAGGTTAAATAAGGAAACATATGCAGACCTGCTAATGTTTAGAGAGTTCCTGAGTGAAAGGGCTGATCCCTTCGCGAATAGTATTCCTTTCTTGAACAAGGTGGGTCTCTTGGATTCCGACATACAGCTCTACTCGGACGCCGCGGGGTCGGAATCCCTTGGCTTGGGAATTTTCTATGGTGGACAATGGAGACAGGGCTTATGGAGAGACACACCCATTTTTAACAATGGTTTCAGACCCAACATTGCTTTGTTAAAACTATATGCAATTGTACTAGCAGTGGAAGTATGGGCGCCACAGCTAGCCGGAAAAACAATAATTTTAAGATCGGACAGTCAGGCGACTTGTTTCTTCATTAATAGAATGCGCGCTGAGATCCCGGCAGCTATGCACCTTCTAAGGCATCTCACAAAGAAGTGTTTGCATTTCCAGATTTACGTCAAGGCGCAACATATCGAAGGCATTTTGAACACAGATTGCGATTTGATTTCAAGGAATGATATGGCATCCTTCTTTCAGAGGAACCCAGCTGCCAGCAAGAAGCGAGTACCACTGCCGGACTCTTTGTGGCCTCCAGCATGGACACCAGAGATGATGACCACGTACCCGCGGACTTACAGGGAGACAGACCTAGAGCTGATTGCCCAGACCCAATGGACCACAGGGAGCCAACTCCGCAGATAGCACAGTTATCTGAGGGCCTGAGATGGGAAGAACACCAGAGACACACAGGACAGGGTTCGTGCACCACCCCACATTTTTTATCAGATGCACCGACAAAAAAAAAAAAAAAAAAAAAAAAAAAAAACACAAAAATGTATATCAAGATCACGGTCAAACTGTTTCCCTCAGCTTAGCAGTCCCTCGGCTTAGCAGCAGAAATTACCGATTTTGTTGTTATTGCAAGTCAGGGCGCCAATGACTCCTTGGCGGACGCGATGGAGGCCGCTGTGGAGACGTTAAGGGGGTTGTCAAGTGGTACGGAATCGCATAACTCACATGAAGCAGCTGACAATTTTGAACCAACGACGGGTGACGGGGAGGAAGTGATCACTGCCGTCCTGCCGACAAATGACGACCCTGACTCAGATACTAATTCTATGGTGGACGCGTTCGAGGAGCAATACTACAGGGACATCAATACCTCAGACGAGGAGGAACCTGGAAATGACGACGGCGAATTCCCGCCTCAGGACATCACCAACTATGTACTGAACACGTCACTGCCTATCACCACAGAGGTGAACCCAGCACCAGCAGCGCGCCTAGAATTTAACAGCCAGAATGCAGAGCGGCAATCGCGCACATTTCCTATTCCGACACTCGAGATTGATCCTAGGTACAAGGCATCAGAGATCAGGGACGACACATTCCACTTGGTGATCAAAACACTCACAGACATGGGTATACTCGAGCCAACGCAATTCGTCACTGGATGGGTCTCATACAGGTTCAGAGCAGTGGAAATCTACGCCAGAGCGTGTGCTGAGTACAACATTTCCACGGTGCCGGGAGACGATCAATTCATCGCCTTCCTCACTTGTCTGAAGCGAAAGAACTACGGACTCGAAACGCTCAAAAGGAACTGGAGAGTCATGGTCACCGTGGCAGCCAAATTGCAATACATCATCCCGGCAGCAATTGACGTGAAATTCGCGTATGTAGCAGATACTTGCAAGCAGTTGTCAGACTCAAGACTACCTGTAAACAGGATGCTGCTAGAACAACTAATACTGGGGGCCTCTCTGGTCTTGGGACATTATAATGCAGTGTTACTACAAGCTGTTTTCCTGTGTGCATATGCCTTTTCGATGCGAGTAGGCGAGTACTCGGAAAATGATAGCAAGAAGAGAGGCCCATTGTACAAATCGCACAATGTTTTAGCCAGAAGTGTGCGCATTGGAGAAGACACGCTGGGCATCGCCTTCCAGTCGGACAAGACAATGAGGTACGCCAAGACAGTAAAGCATCGATCTATCTATTGGGACCGCCTACCGGTGGGGGCCAAGACAGTGATGCAGCGATACAAGGCAGCGCGCCCAGAAGGAGCAAAATACTTCTTCTGTCTCGCAGATGGTAGACCACTCACCAGATCAAAGTTTATTAACTTTCTGAACGTTTGCTTGCTTCAAACAGACTGGGCAATCCTAAAAATAACTCCACATGCCTTCCGGCAGGGGAGGATATGCCAAGAATCTTTGGAAGGCAGGGATATCAGTACACTGTTGCGCGAGGGACGCTGGGCGATGAATTCCACGGCATCTGAGGCTTACACCAGGACAGACTTCGCATCCCTCAGGCCCCATGAGTTGATAGAGAATTTCCCGGAACAAACCCGGCGTTGGACTCTGAGGCAACTGGCATTCCTGTCTGAGAACTACGTGGAAGCGGAAGGCCCAGCAGAGAACCACATGCATGTGGCGGCAATGATGCGTTGGTGCCCAGATCAGTACAGGAAAATAGCCAGGGCCTTACCCACAGAGTATCCCTATGACCATGCAAGAACCAGACTGCAAAGGGAGAGAGAAGATAGAGAGAGCAGGGTCTACATTGATCCGCAAATCATGGAAGCGCAGGCTGAAGCAAGGGCACAGCAAAAGCAGCACGACGCAGACAGGAAAAGAAGACAGGGCTCCATTGATTATCGCTACAGTTTACCATCCACTAGCAAAGATGCAGGCACCAGTACAACTATCTCTGTCCACCCAGAGGCCGTAACAATGGTTACGAACGAGGTATACGTGCAAACTGAAGCCGTTTTCGAAGTGGAGCAACCACAGTTGGAGGTGGATCACAATGAGTATGTCCCGGTACACCCAGACGCCATCGACCTGGTACCCAAAAACAACGCTTTCCGGGTCGTGCAATCGGAGCATTACACAATACTGAGAAGGTGCAAGGATGAGGAAGTAAACAGATTAGCACCAGCCAAGAGGGCAAAAAGCAAGGTGATGGATGCCATCATGCACCGGCTCTCCCCGGAGGCGAGGCAAACGAAAGTCGAGCAGGCGGCGAGGAGAGCAGGATCCCAGCGTCAAGTTACCAAGAAAAGCTTCCACCCACCAAAACACCTCCGCGAATTACAAGCCTTCTTTCTCAGGGAGTACTTGGTCAACGGAGAAAATGGCCTTCCCGTGCAGGTAGAGGAAGGGGAGCAGTATAAATCACCTGCAGCGTTTAAAGCCATGGTGATGGCTGAATATAAAACAAAACCGGACAATTATGAGCAGCTCCTGCAGCCGCGTATGCGCATCAACGCAATAGCACGAGCGCAGAGGGCTTTCAGACCCAGATGGGACCAAGCGTCCACAGATGACGATGACGAGTTGCCACAACAGCCAGCGGACACAGCACAAAAGGCCGGGGGCAAAGGAGGTGTCCCAAAAAGGAGCAAACCTCAGACGGACAGGAAACAGCCGGCAAAAAGAGCAAGAAAGTCGGTCGTGGTCCCAGAAGCAGTGAAGGTAGCCAATCCGCACCGAGCCAGCGAAAGTGGAAGTAGCACAGAATGTGTGTGTGACGCGGAGACAACAACGCCAGTTTCTGACGTAACCAGCTCAGTACCAATAGAAATCTCGCTCAGCGAAGAGCAGAGGGCAGAGGACCTACTCAGCAACATGCAGCACCCAGCAGGGGATCCCCTGCCAGACAACGAAATGGTTGCCCTTGATGATCAGCAGTGAAAATGGAGAGAATTTTGGCAAGAGGGTAGCCAACCCTAAGCAACAAACTTTGCGGTAGTTCATAGTTTATTCACAAGGACATTGATCCGGACCTTCATAACCAAAGTTTAACAGAACACTGACAATAGACATTATAGTACTGTGTGTCTCAGGTATGATTTAAACGTTGAAGGCAACGCTTCCTTTAAATGTTTGATGTTATTAGTTTAGAAATTTTTTTTAACTTCTTTCATTATTTTATTATTAAGTTAGTTAGTACTTTAGGTACGAGGGGCGCACCCTACGATAGTATGAACGTTTAGTTTCAAGATTCTTCAACTGCTTTTATTACCAAGCTAGTTATTCCAGAAAAACTTATGTACGAGTGACGCACCGTACGATAGTAACGTGGGCCACCGGAGCCAATTAGTAAGTAGTATATAATCAGTTAGCATTGGATTAGTTCGCCTTACTCAAGAGTAATGCCTACATAACAGCAGCTATGTATCTAGAGAACAAATACAAACATGCAGGAGCATTGTAATCATGATAGTAGTTAGAAAATAAATGAGTAAACAGGAACAATGTTTGTATCGCTTTACAAAAAAAAAAAAAAAAAAAAGGAAGGGATCCGGATCAGCTGGGAACATTCACAATGGCGCTTACCAACCTGCGGTTGGCAAAGATAGTGGCGCAGCGCCAAGCGTGAATGGACGACTAAAAGGCAATTTCAGCTGCTCAGCATCACTCATCGGAAAGGTAACGGTGGTGGTGAGCAGTGACAGGTCCCCCCTGTGAAGCTCTGACCGGAGTGACCACGGGGGGAGACCAGGCCCTTCACTACCAGCTGGTCCGAACCTAGAACCAAATTAGAATCAGAGCGAACGGAATAAGAATGTAACGTATTCTTTGGGTGATAAAAGAATAGAAAGTGGAATGGGAATGCAGAGAGCGCATGCTCAGCGGCACCAGATGCGGCAGGCAGGACAGATGCTGCCTCACTTGAACCGCTGAACGTGAAGAGGAAAGAAGAACGTTAGACGTTGCTTTCATCAGTCAAAATATAGTTGAAATCACCTTTGTGCTTCAGTCATTGCTCCATGGAATGTTATTTTGAAAAGAGCTTTCATTCTCACTCCCACGGAAATTGTTTGTTTTTCATTGTGTTTACATATATTTTATTTTTTGTTTTACAACTTAGTTGATGTAAATTGTACAAATCAGCTGTCGCACAAAACTTCACCATTTCAAACTTCCGATTTCTCAGGGATAGCTCATCCACTGAACTGAAATATTGCATTATTGTTTTTAGGAAGAAAGTATCTTTCAATTAGTTAGATGATTATGAAGCGATGTTAAAGCTATTACAAATTAGTTGGTGCTGAAAAGCTAAACCTAAAATTAATCTGATTACTCTGTCGCATATTCTGTGATGTACTTTGTTTCATCATTTCCCTACCACACAGAAGTGTCACCATCACACACAGATTAGAGTACGTACATACACTGCATATTTTATGACTTTGTCCTTCAATCTTAGACTGTTTCCTTACTCTGCAATGTTAATGTACACTTTTCGGTTACCGACAATGAAGTGCACTAAATATACAAACCTTTAACCTTCAATAATATGCTTGATTTGATCCCAAAATATGTACACAAAATAAGGCATTACCTGTACTCTCATAAAATACCTTTGAACTAAAGTTTATCGCTGCAAAATTGGTTGTACAACATAACAGAAGAATAAATGAAATTTTATTTTTAAAAAACCTGGCGTAGAGATTTCATTTTGCAATAATTCTTAGTCAATGTTTGAAATTGAGAATACCATTCTGCGCGAGTGGCAGAACCAAGGGAACGCTCCGGCGCACCCCCTACGGACTAAGCTTTCTTTAATCTCATGGGTTTTTTGAATAAAATGTAAAATATTTTTTTCTAAACCACACTAGACCAAAGAATGACTTTCAAACCTTACTCCTCAAACCTCACTTTTAGGCATAAAAAGATTTGGTTTTAACAGCCATTTTGCATTTGAGTTCCTAAAGAAGACAGACGAAACAGTTGTAGAACTTAATTAGCCTCAATAAAAACATACTTAACTTCAATGGGGTGTTGTCACACTAAATATGACGGGAAATAAAATTATGACACTGACGCACCCTCTCCAGGGGTAGGGGTCCCCTCCTACGACAAATTATTGATCCACCTCTGATGTTCTTAGTTTTGGGTTCTGAATTCGTTCTGCTCTGACCACCAGCAAAGCAAGATGTCTTATTCTGAATATTGTTGACCAAAGATGTACAATAAATAACCCCCCCCCCCTTCCCGATCTTAGTGTGTGTTTCGAGTTCTTAGTTCATTGCCTCGTCCTTCACGTATGTACATGTACATCCTGTGAGGCATCATGCGAGATATGCCATCTTCCATAATTCTACAAAATATTTCAATTCAATCGTATTTAACGTTAAATTGAATAAATTTGAACACGGAAACAAATCATGGTGAAGGCGTCCTTTGGTCGTCCGTTATGGTAAGCCATTTTGCAGTGTTCTATATTACTTTTGTGGTGGTGGGGAAGAAGAGTACGATTTAAAACCCCAAAACACACATCAAAGTGTAGGTGTTTTGCAGCCTTCTTTGGCAAGTTAGATTTTTTTTTTGACTGAACGATGCAGGTTATGATCAGTCACACGAAAAGATAGTTACCAAATTCCCTCTCCACTCTGATCTGTGTTCTGAATTTTAAGTTCCTATTTCCACTGGTCTGTTCCCTCAGTTACCTGCCAAAAAGATCACAGTCAAAGGTCCATTCTATCTTGATGCACGTTCTGTCCTCTGTCCCTGCCGCCGTCTCTGTGCACGCATATCCATGCATGCACTGTAGTACGAGCCACCAAAGTAATTTTAATTCCTTAATGTTTTGCCATGTCGCAGTGTAATCCACGTTTAATCTACTTTACATGAATGTACAAACTTTCAGAGAAATCAGCTTCAAAATAGTGTTCATCTTCACACTTTAAACAGTGACCAGTCCATCACAAGTAAAGGTTAACGCCAATGTGCCACTATCATATTTCAGGACATAGATTTCCGTAATTATATTTAATGTTCTTTTACTTTTAATATTCAGTTGTGTCAGTACAACACTGGCAAAATGATAAAAAAAAACATGTATCGTTTTTAAGCAGTGAAGAAGTTTCACTTGAAAGCGGCTAGAATCCCAAAGTTGCGTAGCACGTAGTAATCATGTAAATACTGTGGTATGTTATCAGTGGAAA
>JBCAUG010273879.1:0-18024 GCA_038406175.1 Haplosyllis leylae
GAATGATCTGATTGGCTGCTGAGGGGGTCCTCAGCAGCCAATCAGATCATTCGCCATAGTAACCCTATATTCTCTACTGACCATCAATTTATGACTTTTGAAAGAATCAGCCCAACGCACTGATCTCAACAACTCGCCTGTTTATGGCGTGGTTTGGAGGGTATGGCGCCTCAGAGACGTTGGCCGTGGCTATGTAATCTCCAACCGATTCCACGATTGATGAAAGTGTCGCTGTCAGCATACCCATAAAGGCGCTCAAACCAACGGTGGGTGTACCCCACTGTCCTGGAAGAAGGAATACCAACTATTACTACTTAGGTTGTTAGCACTGTCTCACTGTTATTTTTCAGAAACTGCCTTGTCATGATTTTATCCTGGTGTAAAAGTAGACCTATAATTTTACCTGGATAGGGCACATAGAACCATGCGGCCTGTTTGAGAGCATCAGTTCTGACATCTGATCTTGCTCTGAATCCGATCTGATCTGCATCGTCTGGAAACACATCTGCAGCTGTGAGAATGATGCACAACAACCATCCAGCCAGGATCCCCCACACGTTCTACAATCACCAAAGGACCAACCAAATCTACCTCTCTTACAGAATGAATGATTTCTGCTACATGGAACAAACTTCCACCTTAAACAAGCCCTCAGTTACTCACTGAGAATATTTTGAAGAGAGGGTACTTATTGAAACGGCAGCCATTCTGTCGGGTGTATGCCGGAAGTGGAACCATCACGCGATCTAACACCGCTGCGCAGACAATGATCACACCTAACGTCCTGAAAACAAGGACAGTGACATTTTGTACGTGTTTCAACGTCAGCATCAATGACATATCGTCTGACAGTGGTATCCGAAACTGCTCAAACCACAGGGAAAATAGGCCGTTGATGTTATCACTGTTGGCATCAATGTTGTTGCTGTCGTTCCTTGAGATCTGACCTTTCAAGCGTTGGAAAGCGATTCAAGTTACGTGATATAATTTTCTTGTCGTTGCCCAAAAAATGTGCCAATCATGACTAAAAGATATGTTATGGAAAACCTCTTTTACCAACATTCGTTATCGTGATTCGTAATCTTATTAGTTTAAACTCACAGGAAAGACACACCCCACTGGTGTTGGCACATTGTGACAATCGGAGAAAACATCGAGAATCCTATCAGTCCGATAGTGGGCACCACCGTTAGAGGGCCGATGTAGCGCATGAGGAGTCCTAGTAGACCGGTTATTCCGAGAACCACCTGCACCAGGGATGCCAATGCCAGGCTACCGGACAACTGGGAAGAAAAAAAATACGAATAATATTTTCTAACAGTGATTGTATATCTTGTCCGAGAAATGGAAGCAGGTCATTGTTTTTCAGTGGCGGTCCCTTGGATACCAACTTTTTTTATTCATGGCGTCTGGCAGAACTTTTAGAAAGGTTTAGCGTGGACGCCCCTTATCCACCTCAAATCCTGGATCTGCTTCCGCTCTATCAGTCAACAAGTGTTATCAATTTGGAAGAAAAAAACTTATTTAACTACCTCTAAAACCGGTGCTCTCCACGGTTTGAATTCTACGGCGACTGTCTCTGTAATATTTCAAATTAAAAATATTACTTAACAAAATCGAAAAGCTTGAATTCTTAAAAAACTGCATTCGATCATCTATTACCGTTCATGTTAGTCTGTGAAGGTGACTCGCACTGCCATCTACCCGATGACATGAGGATTATAATTGGAGGAGTGAACATCAGGGAGCTGCCTTGGAGGATCGGTAACCTAACAACGAAGAAAATACAGTATCGTAACCTTGTAACTCACATGCAGTAAGATCAACAAATCCAAATTCTGGGAAAATTCGTGACAATGTAGTAGCGGATCCAGGATTTCTCACAGAGGACGCCAATCCTAAGGGGTCGGCGTCAACCTACTATTTGACTAATTTCTTTTTCGGAAACTGCATGAAAATGAAGAAATTTTGACCAAGTGGGGGAGAGGCTTCCCTTACGCCCCCTACACCTGCCTATGCAGTGTGGTTAACCCGTCTTTTAAAATCTCAGAAGATTTTTTGTCATGTGACAGTTGCAGAAAATTGCCGTGCCAAAACGTGAATGCTTTTTGAATGTATCGTACATGGACCACATGCGGAATTCGAATGCAGGATGACAACAATTACCATCAAAAATACAAATCGTCTTTCTTTGAAACGGAACCAAGTTACGTGATGACATCCAGGATGATGATGATGATGATGATGATCTTGATGACTATACTGGGGTATAATAAAAACTCACCTGACGCCCAGCGTGATCTGGAGAAGAGTACAGAAGCCGCACATGAAGATAGAGGTGCTGAGGAGAGCTGAGAAGAAGGCGTCGTCGTGGGCGCCGCATACGTTCTCCCGGACCAGGTGTGCCACCGCCAGAAAGTTACACATGTTGGACATGATGATCTGAATGAGAAACAATGAAAGCAGTGAATTGAGGAAAGTTCAGTTTACTTAATAATTTGTGAAGCAAAAACAGCACAAAACAAGACAGCCCCCATCAATATTACGAGACAATACTGACCTCCGCCATCCTTCCTGGCCAGCCTTGTCCTCTATCTTTCTGACCCAGGTTTGGTGGGAGTTTCCTCTACCTATTTGGCCATGGACCCGTAAATGCCCCGATTTCCCCAACCCTTTGCCCCCTGTTAACAGAATCACACACACGAGTGAAAACATTAATTGCCTTCCCTCGTACTTCGTACGTTGTCGGTAACTAGAATATTCACTGCTCTTCAGCATACTCAGCTAAGTTTGTGCTATGAACCTAAATCATGAATTTCGAGTGAACTAATTCCCTCCAACAAATCTTAGTCGTGGTGTTGAAAGAATCCCTACCTGAACGGCGTAGACGATGATTATACTGAGCGGAGGAGTATCTCTTAATCCGAATGTTAATCCTTTTGATCGTCCTCCACCAACATTTTCATTCTGATCAAACTGGACGATTGTATCCCCAGGTTCCATCATTGTCTCAAAAACAGTGGTCTCTTCTGGAGCCTGTGTTTCATCTTCATCCCTAAACCGACCGTCACTAATATCCCAGACGTTTGACTCTTTTGGAACTTCCGGTTCTGAGACATCCTGTTCTGAAACATCCGGTTTCTGACTCATGTTCGTTTCTTTGGTCTTTGACCAATCTCACGTTGATTTTCTTCGAACTGTCTTGCTATTAATTCATTGCAAATGAATTTGTCAAATTCTTTTGAAAGCAAACAGTATTTTACTTCTGGTGTTTTCACAAACTATTCTTTGAACATAACGCATGAAATTCAGTTGAAGTGTTTGTTATGAATGTACTTTATCTGTTATCAGGTATTTTATTTGCACATATCTATTGCAAATTAACAATGGTAAACTATCACAGACTTGCGTTATCCTTATCGTCGAACCATTGTGACCTTTTGGTCAAAGAAGTTTTGTATAATATTGAAGTGGATTACGTCTCCAAAATCTACTTTCACCAGAAAAAAAGAGGGGAACAACCAAAATTAAGGTTCTATTCACACCAGGCGAAAGCGACAGCAAAAAAGAAAAAGATCAAAGAACAATGAAACAAGATCAAAAGATAAGCGGCAAACATCAATGAAAAAAATCGCTTTCGCTCGTTATGAACAGGCCTTAAAGGCGGCAAACTCAGGTCAAATAATACACGAAAGCCCGTCTCTATGCGACCAAAATGTTAACATTTAACATATATTTACCCATATTTTTTAAAGTCTAGTGTTGATGCGTCAAACCGTTACAGCGGAGTAAGCAGTGAGTCCGTAAAAACGGTTTAAGTACTTATTTTTTAAATATATATTTCTCTGCATTCTGACGCTGAACATTTGAGAAAAAAATATAAACAAATGTATCAAATTTATATCAGGTTCACAAATTTTGTTTGACTGTTATGAAAGAAATTTATACATGACCATCAAGCCACAGAAGTTAAAATTCTTCATGTGCAACCCTTTTCGTGCAAGTAAGATTTGCAACAAAACACGGGGAATATGTAAAAGCTTCTAATCTATCATTTATTTTTGTGGTCTCACCCACACGTCGTCAGGCAAGGTTCAAAGACAGTCAGACACAACAAGCAAAAGTTTCATGTTGTCAATTGAGTTTTCCCTAAATTATACGAAGTTGGCAACGTTGCTAACAAAGGATTACATGGGGAAGAGTAAATAAATTCAGCATAAAATGCCTCCAGCGGGGATAGAACCCAGAACCTTTTGGTGGTTACGCCAATGCCTTGCTGACTGGGCTGAGCAAACATGTGTTAGATAGGAGATTTCTGAACTGAATTTTGTTTCATGCACCACTACACTTTTGGGACTTGGTGGCAATGTTGCCAACTTTGTACATTATTGAAATTCCATTCATTACTAGCTTTTTTCTATCATCTGTTCAAGCCAATCAGGTTTATTCACAAAAGTTACGACAATCCTTGGGACAGGAGAGCCTAAACGTTAATTGCAAAGATGATACGAAAAAGCCAGTAATGGTAACTTCACTAAAAGGACACCACCTTGCCACAGATCGAAACATTTTGTCGATTGAAAAATTCACAATTTATTTTTATGCTGTGAGCCAAAAGTATATTCTTCAAATGAAACAACTGTATTTTATCAATGTACACGCAAACAAAGAACATCAATAAATGCATCAGATAGTTCACTGCAAGTACATTTTTCACTTTATGTTCTGTTTACTTTATAACTGGCAATATGTGCACATATGTTTATAGTTGTGAAATTCCTCATTAAAACCGCACACACATTTTGCACCTGAACATTTTTGTTGAAGCCTCCCTGGTCGCGAAGTTAACTAAGTTTTTCCATTCTCGGTTGGTTAAACTTGTCATCTTTTTGAAATACTCGCCTTTTTAACAAGGATAGGTATGATTTATGTACCTGTGTCCATTTGAAAATAGATACCCATGCAAGGATTTATTGCCAGTACTAATTACTACTTAAATACTACTAAAATACTAGCAGCAAAATAATGTAATAAATTTGCAAATTTAAGATACAATTTTAAAATTGAAAACTCAAATCTTTTTTCATTTACCTTTCTTTTTACAGGAGTGTTACGCGGGCCCGCCGACTTCTAACAAAAAAAGGATCAACAGTTGCCGGAAACGGAGCAAGAGACTGAAAGCACTAACTCAAAACAATAAAATAGAAGTAACAGGATATTCCACTAGACTTGAACCAATTGACTAAAATTGCACATTACACCAGTCAATAAGTGTAATTGGCCAATTCAATTGTGCAGAATTTTCTCCATGAAAGGCTCTATGACATACTATGTGATAATCTGTTTAAATTGGCAAACATCTGTTAATGCAAACCCTAATTTACAGATATTACAAGAACATTGTAGACATCTCGAACGCTCACATCCAAACATATTGATTTATTAAATTGTTGAATAACACATACAATGTCAGTTTCTAATTTTTAAATGACTCACAAATAAAGTGAGCACAAACATCTTCTTGTATTTGTTGACTAGGAAAGATAAAACCTTGTGTACCATTAGTAGCTTTACAATACATTTCACCTACACAGGAGTATTGTGAATTGTCAGGTTGAAGAGTTCCACAATAAACCATATATGGTCAGGGAAAGAGGGTGTATCAAGAAATGAAGCATGTCTATTGGGTCTAACCAGGAATTTTTACATAAGATGACACTCTACCATTGCTAAACCGTATATTTTTGCAATCCCCCCAAAAAGCTAGTAATGATTTATACGAAAGATTTACAAGCTAATGAGCAAAGGAAATCTAAAAAAGACTGTAAGAAAGCATGGCTCCCTTTATTCCAAGATAGTTGATTCACAAATTGAATTCAAAATCTGGAATATTCAATGTTAAAAAAGCTTACAGCTGATATGTAAAAGCTAACCATTTGGAATAGCACCTCTGGTGGATCTAGATGACCTCCTTAGAGTTGGAGTAGAGGCCTGATCTTCCCTCTTCTTCTGAAGGGGAATCCTCCTCAGAGTTTACAGACTCTTTATGTACAAATAGAGAACCTTCTGTTTCTGTACTGTCATCACTACCAGCAGTAGTATTAGATATGGACCCATTGCCTTGGAAATATAAAAAAAAATAGACTTAATAGAAGACAAAGATGAGACACTAGAGCCAGTCCCACCTAACTTAGTGGAATATCAGAGTCAACTCCAGAGCCTAAAGACTAAGAAGTGGACTGAGGAGAGGCAGTCCTATCTGACTTAGTAGGATCTCTAAACTCAGTACCAGACCCTCCGACTGAATCACTCAGGCCAAGAACCTCAGCAGAGTCCTTCACAGAAGAGACACCAGAGCCTAAACCTAAACTAAATCTAGTTTCTCCTAGAATTTCAGGGTGATCTAAGAAAGCAACAATAAGAGCAGTATTGACTGGAGGGGATGGTTGAACCTCAGTCTCCTCTACCAGTTCAAACAAAGGTTGGATAAATACATCTTCATCTTTATCCTCAGGGATGTCTACATGGAACTTATACCCCAATGGAAGTCATAGATTCCTGTAGAGAGTTTTCTGTTGATTAGTTTTGGTGTTTCTCACAACAAAGACATGAATTACATAATTGGGTTTAGACATAATCGCATAGTTATCATCTTGCTATCTTTTTGAATTTTGTGTCTGGACTGCCAGGTAGACACCTCCCTTACCCTATGTATGCCAAAATCAACATCTACTGGTAACATGGGTTGCTCAACAACATGAGAAAAAATGGACTGTCAAAAGTACTTAAATTTCTGGTACAGTTATCAGCAGGTGTGAAAGTGGGATAAAAGCTTTCCAATCAGCTTTTTCCTCAGTTTCTAAGGTACCCAGAATATCACATAAAGTTCTATTGAACCTCTCACACTGCCCACTTGTCAGGGGTTGGTAGGGACTGGTCCTAATTTTCTTAATCTTACACAGCTTACAAAGATCTACTATAAGTTGAGATTCAAAGTTCCTTGCCTGGTCACTAATAAATTTTTCTGGAAAGCCATATTGGCAGATGAAGCCTTTGTGGTACTTTTTACTGTGTCTGACTTCGAAGGAAAGGTAAAATGGTCAATTACAACTAACACATTTTCCACCTAACCTTTACAAGGTTCAAGACATAAATAATCATAATGTATAAGTTTCACAGGTCTAGAGCTTTGGATTGAGACAAATTTTGCCTTAGGAATTTAGCTTTTTCTTAGCTTACACTTTTTACAAGAATCCAAATGCTCAATAACATCCTTGTAGAGAGAAGGCCAATAGAACCTTGCTCTTAGTAGAGATAGAGTTCTATCTCTGCCTAAATGGTCATTCTTGCTGGGAACTGGTGGAAATGCCTTATTGATTTGATTCTGGTATTTGTCTTCAGTTCCACGGAAGAAAAAAGAGATAACAATGCGTAGATCAATACAAAATGCCAAAGTATGAAAACTTTTGATCAAAGTACTAAGTACCAAAGCACTAGTACAAAGTATCAAGTACCAAATTACCAACTAATAATAAATGAGTAGTCGATAGCAAGTACAAAATACTAAGTATTAAAGCATCAAATGTAAAAGTAATCAAGTATCAAATGCAAAATACTAATCGTAATGGCTTTTGAATACCAATGGACCATGGAGAAATTTATTGACAATTCTGTTGACAATTTGCACTGGTATTCATTTAATTCAGTCATGTGTGTGCGACAACCTTATCATCCACAAAAATACTTTCTGCTGCTGAGCAACCAACTGACAACTTCCGCTCAACAAACACTTTCTTAAACACAGTTTCCGTATTAAGGCCTATTCACACCGAGCGTCAGCGACAGCATCAGCATTGACGCTTTGGTAGGAATACATTGATTTCAACTGGTGTGTTCAGATGGAGTGATGTTGATGCTGAAGTTTGAAAATAACTCCCAGACCCATTCCAAGAGTCAACTCTAGCGTCATCACTGCCACTGACACTGACGCTAAGGCTCAGTGTGAACACAGCCTTAAATTTCAGTAGAAACACTCGCACCCACCTACGCTGCGATCAGACTGACTAATTCTTTAACGTTCGGGAACAAAAATTGACGATTGATTCCGTTCCTATTTTTGCTAATGTTATTTGAAGAAGTCTCAATGCTTTTAGCTGCTGGGAAACCATTGAGAATCAAACAATATGTAATGCTCACACATTGAAAATTTAATCTCAACAGAATATCCATATCTTTTGGAGGAAGAGAATCATGGATTCTAAACTGGGAACACCATTATTGTTGTTGAAGAATATCAAATTGCCACTTTTACAATTTACCTGAAACTGAACGTTATATCTGTTACATTTCGCTATGTACGTGTGATAATTATTTCATTGAAAAATACCAAATAGTTTCTGCAGCAACACAGTAGAATAGAAGATCCACATGAGAAGATGCGTGAGATGACATGACATCATAAGCTTTCGAATTGAATTTACAATCACTGGAGTGTTAGTATATTGTTCTGCCTACTTAGCTATTGTATAATCTGATAAAACCAACTATAATTAATACACTAATTGGCAATTTGGACTCTGGTCACTCAACTGGAATCGGTAGGACTTGCCTCTAAAAGTCTCAGATTAATAAACAATGATATATTAACACAGTGGGGGCAAGAACCACTGTTTCTACGCTAAATTCTGACCGGAAGTGACCTTTTTTTGTTACTGGATTATTTTTTTTGAAATGTCAGTATACAGAATTCAAAGTACAAATGTGTGTGTGTGTGTGTGTGTGTGCCCGTGTGTGTTGGGAGGGGGGGTTGTGTTCCAATAGTCTTTGTAATACCGATGTTTGTTTCGGTATTGCAAAGCAGCCACAGGTGTTTTATTACCCCGGGTTGTAAACGGCATTGCAAAAATTTTAAATTTCATCTCAGATCTGTTAGCAAAATTTTAACTCGACAGTGTACACAGTGATCTCCATTAACACCGTTATGAGTTCAAAAGCTTAGAATTTGTTTGTTATCAATATTAGTAATTACTTTACTTTGAATTCAAAAGATATTCTTGGACTTCAAACAATAAATGTTGGACTTCAAACAAAATATAAAAACAACTCCTTTGGTATTTCAATAACATTTATAAAAAGAACGCCCTCATGCGTGACCGCAGGAGACTTACCGCCTGTAGCATAGCAGCATTCGCTCTCCTATGTGGGGATAGGGAAGGAGGGGAAGGGATGGAGAGGAGGAGGGGCACCACCATGTCCCGTCTGGGAGAGGGGGTACCCTGTCCTGTCCAGGGGGTAGGGGAATACTCCTATCCTGGCTGGGGGTACCCCTAACAGGCAGGACCTGGGACAGGGTTAGGGGTAGCTCCCCTCAGGCAGGATCTGGGATGGGACTTTGGGTGGAATCAGTTACAGGACTGGGCTGTCCTTAAAATCTTGTTTTAGATAACGCTGTTTTCTCATCGAGAGGACATCAACTGTATGAGTACTACGAGAGAGATAGGTAAATTCATTGTATAGTTAATTGGTGGCTCATAGAGCTACCTATATGGTTGACGGACAGTTTTTTGGTCACTTTTTTGGAAGGTGGAGGGGACAGTGTGCATACAGGTGAGTCATGAGAGATGAGTACACAGTAATTAGCATGGAGTTGGGGGGCATTCCAAACATTTGAAAACTTGGAAATTTTGAAAAACTTTAGATCTACATTTGAATAAAGGTTGCAGGGAACATTGGCAGCCATATTTGATCTCATATGACAGCCATCTTGAATTATTAAAAATGGCTGCCAATCAAAATAGGAAATTTGATTATTCAGCTATATTTTGAGGTGTTTTGCTCATTGGTAGAGGGAGAAAGCTTCAGAACATTGAAGATTCATCATAGTCATCATTGGTTACCAATTGTTGCCCCTGGTAACTGGTAAGTTGATAGGTGATAATAAGGAATTTGATGAATTAGCCATATTTTGATGTGCTTTACTCATTGTTAGAGAGGGAAAGCTTCACTACATTGAAGATTTATCATTTGTCATCCTTGGTTACCAATTGTTGCCCCTAGCAATCAGTAAGTTAATAGCTGATAATAAGGAATTTGATGATTCAGCCATATTTTGATGTGTTTCATTCATTGTTGGAGAGGGAAAACTTCAGAACATTGAAGATTCATGATTGGTACATCCCTGGTTACCAATTGTTGCCCCTAGCAACTGGTAAGTTGATAGGTGATAATAAGGAATTTGATGAATTTGCCATATTTTGATGTGTTTTACTCATTGTTAGAGATGCAAAGCTTCATAGATCTAACATTGAAGATTTCTCATTGGTCATCCTTATTTACCAATTGTTGTACCTAGCAACCAGTAAGTTAATGGATGATAATAAGGAATTTGATGAATTAGCCATATTTTAAAATGTTTTACTCATTGTTGGAAAGGGAAAGCTTCAAAACATTGAAGATTCAACATATTCATCTTTGGTGACCAATTGTTGTGCCTAGCAACCAGTAAGTTAATGGATGATAATAAGGAATTTGATGATTCAGCCATATTTTGATGTGTTTTACTCATTGTTGGAACAGAAAAACTTCAGAACATTGGAGTATCCTAGGGGCAGCAATTGGTAAACAAAGAATAATAATGAGTCTTCAACGTTCTGAAGCTTTCCCTCTCCAACAATGAATAAAACACATCAAAATATGACTGAATCATCAATTCCCCATTATCACCCATTAACTGGTTACTAGGGCAACATTTGGTAACCAAGGGTGACTAATCATCAACTGGTAAGTTAATGGATGATAATAAGGAATTTGATGATTCAGCTATATTTTGTAATGTTTTGCTCATTGTTGGAGGGGGAAAGCTTCAGAACATTGAAGATTCATCATTGGTCATCCTTGGTTACCAATTGTTGCCTCTAGTGACCAGTAAGTTAATTGGTGATAATAAGGAATTTGATGATTCAACCATATTTTGATATGTTTTACTCATTGTGGGAGAGGGAAAGATTCAGAACATTGAGGATTCATCATTGGTCATCCTTGGTCACCAGCTGTCCCTAGCAACCAGTAAGTTAGCAGGTGATAATAAGGAATTTGATGATTCAACCATATAAACTGAGAATCGATATGACAGAGACCAACAAAAGTTGCTTTTTGCTCTGAGTCCATTCTGACACAGACCAATTAAAGTCAACTCAAGGACAAGAGTTGCTCATGGTTGTACAGACCAGCGTTTCACTCAATCTAGGGTCACTTTGCATGATCATGGTAAATTATTTATAGAACACACTATTTTAGGTAGACTTCAACAATGTAGCTTCACTTTAGCCAAAGTGGGTGTGGCACATCAATGTGTGTGTGTGGTGCAGGTATGTGTAGAAGTCTAGATCTAGATCTAAGTTACAACTAGATCTAGATCTCAATCTAAGCCACAAATAGATCTAGAGCTAAGCTGCAAATAGATCTAGACTTAGACTGCAAATAGATCTAGAGTTGAGCTGCAAATAGATCTAGAGCTAACCTGCAAATAGATCTAGACTTAAGCTGCAAATAGATCTAGAGCTAAGCCACAAATAGATCTAGACTAAGGCTACAAATAGATCTAGAGTTAAGCTGCAAATAAATCTACATCTAAGTCACAAATGGATCTAGAGCTAAGCTGCAAATAGATCTAGATCTCAATCTTAGCCACAAATAGATCTAGAGGTAAGCCACAAATAGATCTAGACTTAAGCCACAAAAGGATCTAGAGCTAAGCCACAAATAAATCTAGGCTTAAGCTGCAAATAAATCTAGAGCTAAGCCACAAAAAGATCTTGAATTAGGCCACAAATAGATCTAGAGCTAAGCCACAAATAGATCTAGAATTAGGCCACAAATAGATTTAGAGTTGAGCAGCAAATAGATCTACAGCATACCTGCAAATAAATTTAGACTTAAGTCACAAATAGATCTAGAGCTAAGCCACAAATAGATCTAGATCTCATTCTAAGTCACAAATAGATCTAGACTAAGGCCACAAATAGATTGAGAGTTCAGCTGCAAATAAATCTACATCTAAGCCACAAATGCATCTAGAGCTAAGCCACAAATTGATTTAGATCTTAATCTAAGCCACAAATAGATCTAAAGCTAAGCCACAAATAGATCTAAGCTTAAGCAATAAATAGATCTAGAGTTAAGCTGCAAATAGATCTAGACTTAGGCTGCAAATAGATCTAGACTTAAGCCCCAAATACATCTCGAGGTAAGCCACAAATAGATCTAGAGCTAAGCTGCAAATAGATCTATAGACTTAAGCTGCAAATAGATCTACAGCTAAGCTGTAAAAAGATCTAGACTTAAGCCACAAATAGATCTAGATCTCAATTTTAGCTGCAAATAGATCTAGATCTAAGCCATAAATAGATCTAGAACTAAGCCACAAAAAGATATAGATCTAAGTTACAAATAGATCTAGAGCTAAGCTGCACATAGATCTACAGCTAAGCCACAAATAGATCTAGATTTAGGCCATAAATAAATCTAGATTTAGGCCCCAAATAGTTCTAGATCTAAGCTGCAAATAGATCTATACTTTGGCCACAAATATATCTAGAGTTAGATTGAGTTCTAGATCTAGTTGTGGCCTAAGTCTAGATCTGTTTGTGACTTAGCTCTAGATCTATGTGCAGCTTAGCTCTAGATCTATTTGCAACTTAGATCTATATCTTTTTGTGGCTTAGTTCTCAATCTATTTATGGCTTAGATCTAGATCTATTTGCAGCTAAGATTGAGATCTAGATCTATTTGTGGCTTAAGTCTAGATCTATTTACAGCTTAGCTGTAGATCTATTTGCAGCCTAAGTCTAGATCTATTTGCAGCTTAGCTCTAGATCTATTTGTGGCTTAGCTCTAGATCTATTTGTGGCTTAGTTTGAAATCTATTTGTGGCCTAAGTCTAGATCCATTTGTGGCTTAGCTCTAGATCTATGTGCAGCTTAGCTCTAGATCTATTTGCAACTTAGATCTAGATCTATTTGTGGCTTAAATTGAGATCTAGATCTATTTATAGCTTAGCTGTAGATCTATTTGTAGCTTAAGTCTAGATCTATATGCAGCTTAGCTCTAGATCTATTTGTGGCTTAGTTCTAGATCTATTTGCAGCCTAAGTCTAGATCTAATTGCAGCTTAAGTCTAGATCTATTTGTGGCTTAAGTCTAGATCTATTTGCAACCTAAGTCTAGATCTATTTGCAGCTTAGCTCTAGGTCTGTTTGCAGCTAAGCTCTAGATCTATTTGTGGCTTAAGTCTAGATCTATTTACAGCTTAGATCTAGATCTATTTGTGGCTTAGATTGATATCTAGATCTAGTTGCAGCTTAGATCTAGATCTAGACTTCTACACATACCTGCACCACACACACACACATTGATGTGCCACACCCACTTTGGCCAAAGTGAAACTGTATTGTTGAAGTCTACCTAAAATATTGTGTTCTATAAATAATTTACCATGATCATGCAAAGTGACCCCAGATAGAGTGAAATGCTGGTCTGGACAACCATGAGCAACTTTTGTCACTTGTGTTAGAGGCTTGAAAAGGTGTACACCATCTGGCAGATCTGGGCAAATTTCATATACCAACAATAGTCGCGGTCGGCGCACGAAGGGTTAATGTATTAAACTCATTGCTTGAGGAGAAAAACTTGTGCATAGGAGCCACCAAAGTGAAATTCTTCACTCCTTGATATTTATTAATTTTGAAAAATAAATGTTGAAAATTGTAGCTGCAGTGAATGAACCCGTGTCGATCCGAAGTAAAAGTAGGGAACACTTGTAATGATGCGCATTGGTGCAGAAGGCATGGCGTGCGGAAACAGTTGTCTGTGCATAGTAACGTTCCTTGTGCGGTTTTGTGAAATACAAGGTAAAAAAGACAGATAGATAGATAGATAGATAGATAGATAGATAGATAGATAGATAGATAGATAGATCGATTTACTATGTTTTGCAGGTTTGATGTTACATTTTCCCATGGATAAATTAACCAATAATACGGTTTTGGAAGGAGACATCAATAAATTTGAATGGGAACCCAGTTTTGGTTGACGGCGTTCGCGGCAAGGCCTTGTCGTTTAATGGCGTTGATCAGTACGCGGAAATAGGTGTGCAGAAGTAAGTACAAAACGCTTTCGTTTCACCGCTGAATTCAGCACAAAAATAGTTCTACTTGTTATGCGTGACAAAAATATTCACACTTAAACTGACAACAATGTTGCTTAGAAATCTGGTTTTTGTTTACATCTTGAAACTAACTGAAAATACTGGTGCCTACAGGTGTCTTACTCAGTTGAATTGTGGCGGTTATTCCTTCGCCATGTGGCTCAAGTTCCCTCAATCAGCACTAGAAATCGCTGATAATAAGGCTGTATTCTCCAGTGGTGGGCAGGGTAGCGCGAGTGTTACCATTGGAGGTGTTGCTCTCCTCATCAGCCAGGGAAGACTGAGCCTCCGCTTCAAGAGAAACACCCCAAGCAGGACCACATGGGATGTTGGTGGAGACATCAGTTCGCGCGGTGAGCAATGGATCCACGTCACTGGGACGTGGGCAGAAGCGGGCACTGCAAAACTGTACATTGACGGCAGTCTAAACGCCACAGGACACCAGCAGATTTTCTTCCCCTTCTGTCTGTACCTACCACCTATGATGCATGTTGGAAAGCTGAACGATGCTGGAGCCCACGCCGAGTTTCTCCTGGACGAGTGGTACTTCTGGGACTGGGAACTCAGGGGGGACCACGTGACTCATGTATACGCAGCGTATCAAACAGGTACCTCCGTCTTTCAGATTTCTTCCAATTCTGCTCTCCACTAGTTAAGTGTTCCCTGTGCTTAGATCTGACAGGACTTAAGGAAACACCAAAATCCACCTCACATCAATCCCACAAACAAGCAAAATTAAGACACCAGAGAGACATTCCGGTTGCATCTTCACATTTTTTCACATTCTCTTCCCAGTAATACCAAATTTGGTGATGGACATTTTGGCATCCAGACAAAAATTTAACCTGGTGAGTGTTTTTCGGAAGCCTGGCCAAGTGCAAATACCTCGCGGTAGAGAGCAGGAGTGTAGGTGGGTAAAAAAGGCAAAAGAAAACATTATTGCAGGAAACTTTAATGTTTGTATTTTAGGTAGCAGAAGAAGGTTTAAATGATTCTTCTACTCAAAATTTGCTTTTTAACTCACCTGCGCTCATGCACTCTGCCCGATCTAGGAAAGTCTCCCGACCCCTGATTATAAACTACCGAGCTGTTGGTCATGAATAATTTATGATTTAGAAACAGGTACCCTGTCACTTGCGCTGGATGGAAGCGAAACTTCCTGCCTGGAAGCACCTGCCCACAGTACGGGTAAAATCTTCACGGCACTTGGAGAGCTGACATTCATGAAAGACGTCGGAGAAACTAGAATGATTATCAAGGTCAGTTACAACACAGACATCACCAATTGCAACCGCATCAATGTTGTTTACTACCGCAAAGTTTCACCTGAGTGCTCCTTCTTGAAGATGGCAGCACTTGAAATCGGAAGTAATCACACTGGAGGTAAATGTCACTATGAAGTAGAGTGTAACCAAGGTAACGTGACCTGTAACGTTGAGTTTGTGTTTACTGATTTAAATGGGAACTTCTCACTCTGTGAAATAGAACTGTAATAACTGAATATTGTTTCTAAAGAGGCTTGCATCAAGTATGTAGAATAGTAAATCTATTTTTCAATTCACAGTAATCTCTAGACTTTGGATGCATTTCTAACTTTATAGATAAGGCTTCTTTTTCGTGAATTGTGATTAGTTCAAATATACATGAGATATTGAAGACTGTAACATAAATGAGCGAATTAAGCATAAAAATATCTCTATATTTCTGAAACTTTCATCTATATTTAAATCAAAAATTCACTTTGATGAGTTTATATTCCAATTACAAACCAACTAGAATAACTTTTAGAGCAAGTTCATCAAGTATAATTAAAGTATAATTAAATTATTACAAACCAACTAGAATAACTTTTAGAGCAAGTTCATCCAGTATAATTAAAGTATAATTAAATTAACAATGTACAAATGCGTAGTGCTTGTTCTTGTCGCTCTGTTTAGAGGCTAACTATAATTTTCTGATGAATTCAATTAAAATTTGTTCTTTATTCGATAAATATAAGTAACTTTGGGTTGTACTAGTACTTTATTTATAATCAATCTCACGTAGAACTTGATATATACTAATCTATAGAAAAAGAGCCTGCTTTTCACAATATAATACAGAAAAAAAATATTTTGAATTTTCCGTTGTAGGCATCACTCAAAGGAAAATCAACAAGTGATTTTCAGATCAATTTGTTTTTATTCCTGTTTCTACCACTTTCAGCTGATACATTGAAACTAAGTTCTGTGTTAAGGATATCGCAAATGCAACTGCTTGCTTTCCGAGGCCCATATATCAGTAGAGCTATTCGTAATCTTTATTTATCCAAGCAGTAAAAGAATTCAACGTTCCCATTGTACCTCAATATAATAAAGTTGCTTGAATAAATATTAACGAGCATCCAACATGGAAAAATGATCTTGACTTTCTTCATGCAAGAAATAAAAATATTAAAGCTGTACTCAATGATCAGATGTGGTACTGCGATTTAGTGGTAAAAAGTCAGTAAACACACCCTTCTCAAGTACCATTTAAGCCTTAAAATCGGATTCCGTTTTCATAATAACATAAGAGTACTCATTTCCATGGAGATTGTGACATTTGATTGATTCGAATCAGTCCTTGTGCAGAAAATTGGATGACCGCACAAAAGGTAAAGATAGAAGTTACTTTATTCAGGACTATACCACATAAAATATTACACAATAATTACAAGGATAGGTAATCCTACATTTAATGGTTTTGAAATGAAAATTAATCATTCACTTGGAAAGCAAAATGAGTATTGGATTTCAGATCTGTGCTCTTTGTCTTCCACAGTTATCATTGGCTGCAGCAGCAAAGGTTTTTTTTTTAATCGAATTTAAAAGGAAATGCCCTCAATGTGTATTTTATGTCAATTTTCGGAGACATATAAGCTTGAATCAATTCAAGAAACTAATAACTGATTGAAAATTTCAATCATTGCTCGTGATGTGACAAATAAAACAATAATAACAATAAAAGTTAGCTATGGTGTTAAAGACAACATCACTCCGGAATGAGCTGTGTTCCTTGATAAGAAATGAAGTGGGAAAACCATTCAGGTTTTTCACGATAAGGAAATCTGATGCATTTCTGTCAGATTATGAAACAGATCTAAAGTTACACAGAACAAAATAAATTTTGTCAAAAATTGCCCCCAGTGGGATTTGAACCCAAAATCTCTGGATCATCACTCAATTGCCTGTTCATAGTTGTGTTGATTGTATGCTTTTCTAAACAGAAGGTAAATGGACATGTGCATGAACATAAAATTAAATCTTGATAATATTTACAAGCATTAGGCCCATAGTTAGATAAAAACTTGCAACTTGCTACAAAAGGACAAAAATGTAAAGGTTGCCCATGGATAGCATAACTGGTAATACTTTAAATGGTAATGTTTGTGGCAGGTTGTTTGGCGGTCTGTGTTGGTTTACAGCGTTTGGGGCATGGCATTATCCTTCAATGGCGTTAATCAGTAAGCTGAAATCGATGCTCACTGGTGCCAATGGTGTCTCCTTGCAAAATTGTTTTGGTCTCGTATGTTACAGCAGCAATTAGCCACCTTGGTTTAGTTGTATCTAATTTTTTGGTAATACCTCAAGATCACTAAATGTTACATTTAGTATTCTGCTGTGTGGGTTTCAAATGTCTTATGAGCATTTAAATTCAATACATAACTCAAAGATTTCATTCTAAGGTGGAGTAATGAAGATAGGAAATGTTCAAATTTTGGTAGTGAAATAGGTATTGGAAAACTTTTTGTTACACAGATATTCAAGCTTTTTTCAATACTTTCATCATGTTCAAGCATTT
>JBCAUG010273990.1:0-33303 GCA_038406175.1 Haplosyllis leylae
TCACACAAGCACATAAGACACTTTAGTGTAATGGTTAGCATTCCTGACTGTTGTGCAAGCAGCCTGGGTTCAATCCCTGGTCAAGTTTGCCAATTTTTTGAGAATTGTTTTTGTTGAATTCATCTAATTAGACGAGAATTATGAAAAAACTCGATTTATGTTGATAAATAAAGAACAAGCATTTGCCAAATCCTGACGAAATGGCAATTCACGAAAAATCCGATTCGAAACGTTCCCTCCAAAAACAAATACCGCGTTGTGTAATAGTAAAAATATTCTTTCTACGAACTTGCGCATCTATTGCATCAAATTTAAAATGCTACAGCTCTATATCCTATAGACAAAGATAAAAATATAGATAGAATATGCTCATGAAAATATAAAGCTAATACTTTATAAACTATAATCAAAATGGTTTTCTAACCTACAGTTTAAAGGTACTATTATTTTATGCTTAACTAGTTGTTTTTGGAATATTCTCAAATTACTTTCGAGTAAATATTTTCTCTTTTGTCAATGAGAGGAGAGAGTCGCTCACATAGTCCAGATTTGTGATGAATATTATTACAGTATTGTTTAATTACATTGTGCCTAATCATCTAAGAATGCACTGAAAATAAGTAGTCATTCGATTATTTCCTAAATAACACAAATCTGACATTTCTGTGGGAATCCAACTCACAACACCAACCATCACTGGATTAGAATCTTATGCCTTACCCACTCAGCCAATCTGTCATTCCTTGCCAGTCTCAGATGTTCAGACCTTTATAAAGTCATGCTCTATTGAATTTAGAAATGATCCAAGTCCGAAAAATGAAGTGGAGCATGAAACAAAGCTCAGTTTAAGGATTTCCTATTCAACACATATCTCAGTGGCAGAGTGGAATAGGCATCTACCTTCTAGCCCATGGATGGTTAGTGTTGTGAGTTCGATTCACACTAGAGGCAACTTTATTTTTTGCTGATTTTGAAATCTCTTAATGTCAATTTTGTACATTTAGGAAAAACTCGAATGTTTTTGCGATTCGAGAAGAAAACATAACGTAAATATACCATTGCTACCAATACATAATCTATCACAGCATGCAAAACTTGGAATTTTTAGTGAATGATATCAAGTTTTCAGAAATTAACCACCTGTCAAATTTGTCAGCATAGGCAGTACACATAACAGTGGCGGATCTAGGAGAAAGGGGAGCACGTGCCCCTCCTGCACAGCATGTTTCTGATTTCATAAGGTTTATCATAAGAGTTGGTAAGATACCTTCTGTGGGTTGCCGCTCCCTGCGGGCAATCCTTGATCCGCACTGGCTAAGTTTCTAATTTGTATTCAATTGTCGAAATATATTGTTTTGAATAGGATAGATTTATAATGATTATTTCTTTTAAAAAAAAGGTATAATATTCTCATTTGTCTAATTATTAACATCTTTGCCTTTCCGGACAAATTTAAGAGGCACTCAATGGCTAAAAACTGTGTTCATCTACTTTGTACATTTTGCAATTACTCTTACATTTCATTTAAGTTGTATGATTTACTTACATCACAATATTCTTAAACACCTCATTAGTGTATTTTATTAATGATTTTGGTACGATGAAACTTTTACGATTCTCTTTTGTAATTAATTAACGTAGCTAGAAGCATATTTGATGTATTTTCATTCTCGCAAGACTAATTATCCATTTCTTGTTGATTGTTTAATTTTATATATCAGCAAGAATTTCTTAGTACAAGACATTGGTAAGATAATGTACCAAATTCACAAATCATGTGCTTTGTGGACTGTTTACCGAAGACAAGAAAAGAGACAACAAACTGTTTGCAGCCCATCAAATGCACAGCATCTACCTATTAACAATGAAGAGATCAACCTGTATTTCTAACAGTAACAAAGCAATTAACAAAAATTGTAAAAATTAACAAGCAACCTCTTCCATGTGTAACCCCGGTCTACACCGAAGGTTCCCTGTTTTGACTAGATATGTTGATTTGCATTTTATCCTTTGGAGATTGACACTTTGAGTGATCCGTATCCATTGTTATGAGTGGATTTTGGATTTTTTAAAGAATTAACTTTCGACAAACATATCAATGCTACAGACAATCAGTTCTTGTGGCCAGAAAATGTGTACTCTAAGAAAGAGTATCCTGGAATGTTGACTGTTCTGATATGAAGTTTTACTTCAAATGGTGAACAGAAAATGGAATAAAGCGCAATAACCAGTATAAATGCAACAAAATTCAACAAGCTAATATCAGCAATATCTCAGGATTTTGTCATAATTTACGTAATTCTGTTTTACAGTCAGCAATTGAACCGAAAAGTTTTTTTACAATACCTATTTTTGGGCAAGCCCACATCAATATCAATTATATATGTTGGTTGCAACTTATTTTTCGGAAAATAGCACTGTTGTGATGAACACATCCCCGCTAAGAATACGTGAAGACGTGTTCCCAAATCACGAAGAGGATTATCATTTGGGACGTTAATTTAATTCGAAGTCCGTGTGAGATTTTCTGGACATTTGTGATGTTTTTATCAGTACGTATTGTGTTTTCATAAAAAATTAATGAAATCGAAACAAATTTGTCATACACCCCAAAATAGGATCATTTTCGTGATTTGAATAGTTATTTATCAGTAATACAAATTGTCCTTTTAACCCGAAAATAATTTCATTGTCACGCAGCAACATATAATAAACAAGGTGCACATGTTATATTATTAAACTATTTAAGATCTCCTACTGCTGAATTACCTATTGATTTATCTGTACATTTATCACCGAGATAAGTTCTTTTTATCTACATTATTCATATTCATATAAACGTGTTTGTGTGTCTGTATGGACAGCCACATACATAAATAAATATATATAGCCTGAGATCTACTTGTGAAATACTTCTACTCTAAATTTATACAACGTGCATTTGCTTTGTTACTCATATTCGTTCTTTAGCTACGAATAACTTTACGATTTCATTCCTTAAATTCATTTCAATAACTGTTCTGTATGCCACTTGTAATCTATTTCATGTGAACTACATTTCTACCCTGTATAACCTAATCTAAACAGCATTTACAGGAACATAAATAAATAGCATATCCCACTCATTGGATCATATCTCTTTAAAGTTAACACTGTAGTTTAGTACATATTTTATCTTCCAAATATAGTAAATACGGCACACGTACTGATCCAGTAGTACAGTATAGTTGGCACTTACTAATTTTACTCTATAGTGCATCTGTCTTCATAGCTGTTATGTGGTGTTTATTTTTTATTTATTGATATTATTGGCGGATCCAGGGGGCGCTCCAGACGCGTGTCTCCTGTACAGACCCAATTTTCTACGATTTCATGTTGTTTTTTTTGGGGAAAAAAGTATCAAACATATGCAGGCTTGAAACCTTCCTGTAGGGATTGATACCCCCTCCTGCGGGAAATCCTGAATCCACCCCGGGTATAATTGTACTTATTTACTCTAATTGATATACATGTCTAAACTTGTTTAGCTTCTACAACCCATAAATTTCCAATTATTAATTAAATCTGGCTTGCAGAAATGAATTTATTGGTACATTGGAATAATTCAGCTCCACGTGAAGCTGTAACTTCATTGGTTGTAGCAGACAAATAATTAGGCCCCCAACATTTTCTTGACTATGTATCCAGGCATAGAATAAAAGAACAATCCAATTATAATGGCCAGTAGCATAAAGAGTATAGCCTTCAGGATCACCCACTTGTAGTTTCGCCAGAGGATATAACGGATTGACTTCAGTGGGCTGAGAAACCAAATAAACGAAGAGTCCGGTCGACTGAAAATATAACAAAGTGGAAACGTTTATATTACATGTTACGCTCCCATCATTTTCTTGACAGTGTAGCCAGGCATCGAGTAGAAGAAAATTGCCAAAATAAGTGCAAGTAGAATGAACAATATGGCTTTGATGATGACCCATTTGTAGTTTCTCCACAGGATGTAACGAATAGACTTCAGAGGACTCAGGAACCAAATAAATGAGGAATCTGGCCGACTGAAATTCAAAGAAAAGGAAATGTGCAAATTATAGCAAAAGTACAACTGGAAGGCTCGGGCACACTCAGCAAATCATGCAATTTCAAAAGTATGTAAAAATATTTCAACAATATTCAAACATTTGATGAAAATTAAGGTATTTGCAGAAAAATGATAACCACAGATAATGAAGCGTTCATTTCATTGACGAATACTTGATGAAAATAAAGTGACAATGAGAGTGTTCGTTTCAATTTAATGAAAGTACATGCATGCCTGTGATATATGTACTTACTTCGGTTTGTCTAGGGGATCTGGTTCGTTTCTGGCCAAACCAGCTTGATGCTTCTCTGCTTCTTCTGCCGTCATCAAGTGTAACTCCGCCTCAACTTTACCCTGTAAGGAAAATTATGTGGTGGAAGATTTTACTTGTAGGTGATAGTAATGCATATAAACCATAAAGTTATGATGAACCAAAAATGGTCACGGTACCACTGTCAAACACCATAAACACAGGTCTTTCCGAAACCAAATAAGGTTTCTTTATAATCCTAGCTAGCTTTCTTTAACATATAGTCTAGAAACACTGACCTCCTCTGCAGACAATATATGCATAGTAGAGGTCAATTTTTTCACGAAAGCATCAACCTGATTAACTTTTGTGATCGTTCAATGCAAGAAGGACTTTCATTACGGGGATTTGGTTTAATTTCCTGGTCTGGTGAAATAATCCCCCAGATTGTCACACGATCTAACCATGCAGTGGTGCTGTACTCACGGTTAGTTCCATTTCTTCCCCTTCATTCTTGACGTGGAAAGGCCACCATCCTTTCACTCTCTTGTGTTTAAACAGGGACATCTGTGGTACACTACCGTCTTGTTTCAACATGTTAAGCGTACATTGCTTGGAAGATTTTGCTCCTCTCGGGAACTGATTTAGATCCAGAGTGAGTGCGCCTGAAAGAGTGAAAGATGAATGATGAAAGACGATCTACACCTTGTTGTAATTTTAAAATTATACTTTCTGTTGGGGTGCCTTCCAACGGTGAGTGACTCTTAAAGTTAGCGAACAAATGATATTTTAACTTGTAGTTATTGGCTAAAAGTAGTTATTGGCTAAAAGTGGTCTAAAAACAGACAAAGTTACACAAACATACCTAGGAAGTCGTCTGCAGAGAAGTGGTCTGCATCCCACACCTGTAGGTTCAGTCGTGCTGGAATTTTCGTCTCAGTTTCGTCCCAAGAAAAGACGCTCTCCTTGCGAGAGATGACGATCTTCTCCTCCGCAACCAGATAGTCAAAAGGGAAGATAAACCTCCAGTTGAAGTTGCCTTCTCCCGTTAGCGACCTGGAAATGGACCGATTTTGCTACAGATGTGAAGGGAAAGTTTAGCATATGTTTTAAACTTTGATTTAAATAAATTGCAAAACGACCCAATTTGCGACCACTCCTTAAGCTGACACAATGTTCTAATCTACCTGTAATGGATGTCTGTGCTCTGGATGTCATCTTGACCTTTCACCCAACCTTTAACATAGATGTCACTCATCTTCTCTCCAGTGAAGAAGGCATCATCCTCCAGTACAACGTCATCCGTGTTCCAGATAATGCATCTTAGCTCGTAACTCTTGGGTTTCCTTGGAGAAATGTCAACCTGCGGACCAGGTGCTGGCATGTCCATGGGGAACATATCAACCCACATCTCTATTTTACCCTAAATTAAATAATTAATTTAGAAACAGAATCATAATTAAATTTTCTTTGAGGTATATTTCCTGGACATAAAAGGATCATCGCCAGAAATGATGGTTTGTGGAAAGTTTGTGGAATGATGGAAAGTTGTTTGAGTGTGAACCTGTCGCAAGATCCTTGTCTTACCTGTTCTATTCCAGGTTTATCTGGGTTGTACAGTGGTCTAGTTTCCACGTGTTCAGGCACTAAATGACATCCAACTTTAGGTATTTCGTGCCAGTGATGCAACACACCAAGGGCCAAATGTTCTTCTGTTGTTTTGCGCAATTCTGGAAAACAAGATTCAAAATCGACTTTATCGTTATTTTGTTTCTATTATGTTTATATTTTTCAAGGTAAAAATTAACCGTAAGTGTACAAAATTAGCCTGGCGGAGAGGGAGTATAATGATTTCTCGTTATTCCGCAGCTTTGACTATTTCATCTGAGGCACACAAGCCCACCTTCGTCATTTTCCATTTCCGGTGGAACGGTGAAGATCCTGTTGCCGACTCGTACTTTGCCTGGCAGGAAGTGTGGTCCGTCCAGCTTTGCGTCTTTGCACAGTTTACCAAGAATCTGAACAGGTTTCATCGGATCTCTCCAGCCATTGTACCCGGCCCTGCAGAAAAATACATTGAAAAATTACAATTCTGGTAGCTCAAAAATACCAACATCTCCACTTGAGCATTTCTGAGGATCTATTGAGCTCTTACAGTTCGTATTTCTTGGTGACACCACAGGTAGCTCTGTGTCGACTGTAATATCTATTCTCCAAATCAATGAACGTTTCTCCAATCAAATCATCCACCCCAACCAAATCCCAGTCGTAAATCTGCAACGAAAATAACATGTTCAGAAAAATAGGAAATATCAAAGCAGATAGTTTTCACAGACATCCCAAGAGAACATACTGAACTGCCAAAAATGTACACAATATAAGGTTTCAAATGCACGGACAACCTTCAGCTCGAAGCATGAACAATGGAATACAACGTTATAAGTCATTGATTGAAAATAAGTTTCACATTTGCACATTTTGTTTAATTTTGGTGGTGACTATCCTCAGATATACCTGGACCGCAAGACCGGATTCCATGGGGAAGGTTGCTTCGATCTCAAAACACTTTCCGAAAACAGGGTTGAGCTGTTTGGAGATATAGTGTTCCTTGTCATTGACAGTTGTTTTCCCTAGCCTGATGACAATGTAAGGATCCGCCTTTCCGTTCAAATCCGCAGGATGAAGGTCATTTGCCTGAAAGAAAATTTCCTGTGTCAGAAACATTTAATGCACTGTAGCCAAATCCGACAAAATCAAAACCACTGAGGTTGAGATGAAATTTGAAAGTGTACGTAACTATTATCTGGTTCCTTCCCATAACTCTCAAATTGCATGTTTGTAAAATCATTCATTTATAATTACGACAAAACATGTTTCTGCCTGGAGTCGCTTGACGCTTGAGAAAACGAATACCTTAACTATGTATATCCGGACTAGAACATGGATAGGGTCGTTACTAGGTAGTCCCTGGAACAATCCGTATTGTGGATCACCGCCTGTAATCGTCGTGTCCTCTATGTCCGGGGGCAGGGGAATCTTGTATATCTTCAATGACCCCTGTTAAGAGCAAAACATTTCTTGGGTTATTTACACATAGGCGTGCAATCCATTATTCAAAAATATCTGCTGAAGTCTGTAAAAATGATTTTAACTATCAGTTAACAATCAGATATGCTTATATTATCAGAGCGGGAAACCTGAGCATCATTACCTTAAACTTTCCTACGACTCTGCTTTCGTCGTCCTCAGCATCTCCGGTCTTTTTACCCCTGTACAACTCAAACGTGTGAAGCCACTCTGCAAAACCACTGAATTCAGGTTGTGCCTCCAGTTCGTTGGGATAACACTGAAACAGAACAAGCAGAGTAATTTTTGAAAGGGCTGTATTACACAGGAAGCAACGATCATCAGTCTGTTTCATGTACATGCGAAATTAGATCTTTCAGTTGATAACTACTCCATGTTAGCAACTGAGTTAAGACAGGTAACCAAGGAACGTTTGAATCTTTATGTGAAAACGTAAAGGCATTAGAAAGGAGTATAGACTTTCAGGACCATTTCAATAAATAGTGAATATTTTCGAACTGATCTGTTTAACACCTCAAATGCATTGAAGCTTAAAGAGGAGCCACTTGCAACGGCCAAAAATCTCTCACTGTGCTATTGATTTTGAAACATGTGCAAGAGAATAGTATGTTTATTATGAACATAAGCAACAACTCATTTCCTATCAGAGATGTAGTTAAATGTTCATGGTAGTAAGATTGAGTCAAGACAAGTATGCGCTTGCCACTTGTTAATGTAGACTACTTTACTGAAAAATGACGCATGCATCAGAATTAAGCTATCAGATTCATGCCATCGAAGTGAATCGCAAAATGTTGAAATACATCATTAAACCAACACATATTCTGAAGAATTAAAAACAATCAACTGAGTAAAATAATGAATCACATGCATCCCTTAAGAATTTATTTTACCTTCAACACGGTTATATCGGGGTTAGGCTCAGCTTCTCTCTATAAAGCAGTGAAAAAGAAAAGCTGAAGGCAAAAATTGTTGAATTTTCAATTCAGGTCTGTTATTTTTTGTACCTCATGGACACAGACGAAACTCATCAGTTAACTTTTTAGGAAAATCCAAAATCAGCCGTCATCCCAAGAAGACATCAACCAACATCGAATTTAATGCAAAACTGCCAGAATTTTTTTTTATTTGTGTATAAAAGGGTTGATGAAGATCCCAATTTGATACTGCAAATGATTCCCTTTCGTCCACATAAACAGTATGTATTAAATCAAGATTCTAAAGACATTCTAATGATTAGCCGAATCAAATTCTTTGCGTTATGAACCGAATCTACATTTTCAAGCTATTTTGTCCCTTCTGATCTTGATTCGTAGAATTCTGTCAGATCAAGCTACATTTCATATATCAGACCCATTTGAAAGACAACAAAAGGATATAAAGCAGCAAGAACTCAATTTCGTTGGTGAAAGCAATGTGCTCAACTTTACAAATTATTTCCTACCTGAAGGGTTGTGATCTTCTAAAAAGAAGCGATTATTTTTGAAACATAAAAGAAAAAAAAATTGGGTGCTGTGAAGCTACACATATATACTAAACAAACATTATAACCACAAATCTATCCTTACTTTTAAACAAGTACGAAAAATAAATTCACTCAGCTTACATACTTTACAGTCACAAAACAAATTTTCTACCACACAAATGCCATGAAAAAGTTACTACTTTGTGATAAAACCTCGGCAAGGTCATGGACTAAATGGTTATGGAATAAATCTGCAAATTTACCTTAAGCTGAGCAACTTGATCGTTTTTTTCTTTCTTGCGCTGCAATTTGGGAGACAGTTTATGAGCCAGATGAACAGCTTTGGCAGTTCCCTTGAAGGTAGGAAGCTTTTTCGACGCCTCTTCTTTCTCTTTCCGTCCTTCCATTATTTTTAACTGTTTCTCTAGTTTCTTGGCTTGTTTGGGATCCGCCTCAGCATCTTATGTAAAAAGAAATATGCAAGAACTTTTGAACATCACATTTTGTTGTCACTCTGTGGATCTTGGACCCAAAACAAGAAACTCTCGGGAAACTGTAACATAGCACATGGTTTGGTTCAAATATTTGCTGGAACTCTATGGACAGGGAATAAGACAGGGAGAAAATGTACAACGTCGATTCTAGCTTGCGCCAAACTTTCCAAAATTGCTGCGAAACGAAAGCCCATGAATGAGAGAAAGCAGCAGGTATGTGCGTTTGTTCGCAGTCCCTGATTTCTCTATGTTTGGTACCACATGATAAGATATGAGGAAAAATTGCCCAGTTCTTCTCTTTGAATGTTTTCCAAAGAATGGTACCAAGGTTAACTTTGTGATTATTACCCTCAATAGCGGCTGTACCATTAGGTATAGATCCATATTGCGTAGTTTTCTGATTCTGGATGTTGTTAAGATTATCCGCTACTCTTTTGTTGTCAACGTCCAGTGGATCCGGAGCACCGATCTCTCCCTCCTGCTTCTCATGCATCTCCTACAATACAAACCAATATTATATCAACACGAAATCCCTTAGTTATCCAAAGGGTTTAAAATTATGTGCACGTGGCAGAGGATTAAGAATTTTTAATGTGCCTGTGTCTTCCATGCAAAGTGGACTTTTCCCAGAAATCGGACCTTTTTAGGATAATAGGTCTACAGAGCATTAAACATTGACAACCGTTTTTTAGAAGTCTATTTCATTTTTTATGTCCAGGAAGACATTTAACGTATTCTATTCAAACTATGTGGGAGTCCTCATCAATATGCAGCAATCCCAAATAGCTCAGGAAAATACACTGTTTACGAAGAAGCGACTGTACATTTAAAGAATCGACACTTGTCCAAAAGTTTCGTTATTCGGTAAAATAACGTAACGCATGCCAGAGACATGCAGTTAAATTTGTGCTGTCCACATCTTCACAAATGCACCAGGCTATTCAATTGAGACTAAAGAAACATATCTTGTGTTTAGAAACGTTAATATTTCACCAAATAATATAATCTAACAAAACAATGTCAAGATTAGGATAAGGTTCTTTGAGAAATCATCTTATTCGGCAAATTTTAGACAGAAACCCTTAGGAGATCTTTAATTTTTTTCCTGTGAGTAGGATTTCAGCTGTGCGTTTAGAGCAAAAGGACAACGAACAACCGCTCAATACACCACATTCGAGCTTCAGAAAAACAGAATTAATTCTTCATCCAGTGCATTCTAAACTTCGTAGTAATCAGATGTTGCTTTTGTCTTGAATGTAAAAAACGCTTTGAGATGAATCTGCGTTGAATAGTTACAAATCAAAGAAATAACACGAAAAAAAAAACAACTCAACAATTCGAAAACAAAGTAAAACGTTCTAGTAAGGGATGTGAATAGGTTCCTACTACCATGAACTGTACGTATCTAATGGGTTTAAGTACGAGATAAGCTGGGTTAAGGTCCTCCTAAAATAATTGTATCTTATTATACCTCAAACATGCTTCAAATGTTTCATGAAATGAGCGGGAAAAATCTCGAAACGTAAATTATGTTTCAAGAAATCGGGTGAGAAGACCATAAAGATGGTGGCGCGACAGGGAGAACGGTAACAACCAAATCTTAATGAAGTTTAAATTCCTGACAACATAACTCTTTTTGTTCAACTGTAGACGTCCCAATTTCTCAAACTAAGAGATCTTATCTTAGCAGTTTTATTTATAAGTTTTAGATATCAACTGTAATGATATTAATTCCTTTAGCGTTCTTATATGCGGCAAACCCCACTATAAGCATATGTAACATTTAACAGAAAAATTCTAATGTATGCACATTTGTCGCAGGAAATCTCATACAAAATACTAGGCAGTAAGTTGGTATCTTTGTTACTTATAATGTGCAGAGATTAGGGCAGAAAATTGTTTGATAATAAATGTTAAAAAAAAAAAGAGCAAACCATGAGGCTACAAACAGACATAGCAATAACCACTACTGTAATCCATTTCTGTGGTTGTTCTTGTACTTTGGGAGATTTCATTGACATCCTTTTTACTTTGCTTCACAGGTTGTGAAAAATGTTCAATTTTGAGTTTGAATTTCATAGTGGTTATTCTTTTGTAGTCAAAAACACAAGGAAGGTCTATAGCATGCTTTGACTTTACCTCCTGCTCTTGATCCGCATTATCCGATTCCTACACACACGTAAAAATCATGTGTCTTAATGTGGAGAATACCTACACTAAACAAATCAGGTCTGCCGCGAGACTCCCCATTCAATGTATTCAGATTTGTGGTCATTTGAACTTCTCACACGCCAAAAATTTTGGCAAAAAGGACAAGAAGGGATTTCCGAAAGGTACACAAAAGATTAATTGAAGACAATTTCAAACTTACACGGGTGTCTCGGCTTGAATCATTTCCTTCTAACAGACCTGGTACTGTGGCCAATGACTAAACATCGAGGCTATTGACGTGTATCCTGTTTCCAGATTTTGAATTTTGGACATCCCTTCAAAATGTTTGATCAGAAGTGGCCAATTTAAAATGCTTTGATATCAGGTCAAAGTTCTAACTTGTTTACTCTTGAACAGGATACTCTTCATGTACTACGGTGATTCACACTTCTAGTTTGCCCAAAAAACTCGAATTTTAGGTTGTTTAAATTTGATGCAGGTGACCAGTACAAGCATCTATTGCTAGTTCTCTATTCAGTGTATGAAACTGTGGAAGCATGATCAAATCAAACCGTTTAGACAAAACATTAAAAAAACAGTTTGTTGTACATTAAATATTACACTTATATACGGTACATAAACATTAGACAGACATTTAGGTATGCTCAAACTAAATGTAAAGGGTATCTAATAAACATTGTACATTGTAAGCCAAACACGTTGTCATCGTTGTTGGTGAAATAAGATACCGTTTACAACTTCTAATAGCTAAGAGAACCTCAATACATTTAAACCATTGAAAATATCATTCATCAGATTCAGTTGAGGCCAATCTACTCACCCTGATCATAGTTTCCACTGATGCAAAGTATTTACTCCACCAGTCCAAGCTCTCCATGTCCATTTCATCATCTTCTTCTGCTTGTCCTTTCTTCTTCTTTTTCTTTTTTGTTACCATCTCAAGTCCTTCGTCAGATCCTTTTGAATCTTCCTTCTGTGAAAGGAAATCCACCACAACAGCTAATGGTTAGTTGCTGTTGAGACCACGGAATTGGACATCGTACAACCAACCAGTTATGGTAAACAAAATCTTCGACTTTGTCGATGCTTACAAATACACTCTAATTTTCTTCAATTTCAAATTATAACATTTTATGAATTTTGTTACCTTGGCATTAGCAAAATCAAAAGACGTCACCCCGGGGATTGGTTGCCAAGTTGCAAGTTTGTCATAGAAATAAGTCGAGAAGTCGAGATAAAGTCTCACCTTTTTTATTTGGCTGGTTGGTTTGAAATTTTCTTTGGAAAAAATATGAAGTGTTTACCATGTCTATGGCAACAGAATCTCCTTTCTTTGATATCAGAGGTTCTTTTTCGTCCACAGTGATGGCTACGTCTTCTGCTTTGAATGATATCGTTTGCACAGGACTGGAAGGGGTACGTTGCGAGATCGGCATTGCCATCCCAGGACCAGAGGGCAGCATCAGTTGTTGAGGGTGTTGCCCAACACCCGAACCTGGAAGGGATAGACGCTGCGTTCCGCCGTCAAAACCCACTGAACAAAATAGAAAAGAAAATATGTTACATTGACGATTCATATTTAAAATATGTGATCTAATTTCGTACATTTCTTCTCGAGAGCCAAGGTGAACAACTGAAAATTACCTCCAAGGAACTTTTTGATGGCTTCTTTTGCCGTTTTGGTAGTTGGTATGTACATGAATTTGTTGATATTGTTAATGACGTGAGTTCCAACCAGAACATAGCGACCAAAATTTCTGCAGTCCACACATCGGATGGTTATTGGAGGGCAATATAGTTCATTGTCTGGTAGTTCCTGTGCACAAAAGAATGGAATACTTAATAACTTGTGATGTCAAGTGTTCATTCATTCATTTTTTTCATCATAAATCACAAATTCACTACATTGTTAATATGTAATGAAAGCAGAAGTAATACTTACGACATCAAAAGACTTGACAGGAATAGCAAAGTTTGGATTTTTCTTTGCATTCTGTATGATGGAGGAAGACAGGACGTTGCCCGCGCACTCTATGTCAATGCGGGGTTTGTCCACAGTTGTGAATTGTACACGTTTTAAATCTCGAACTCCCCAGAACAAAATCTGTTCAAAGCCAAATGAGTAAACAATTTTACCTTCACAATAGTTAAATTTGTCAAAAGAATATTATTGTAATTGATTGGAGGAACACTTTCATATTTCTTCGGGATTTCTAAATCAGCCCCATTATATTACCACGATTGCTTTTCTGAATATTGCCAAAAATAAGCCTTACACTTACCTCGATTCTATATTTACTTAGTGTGGGTCTGATGCCTTTTGGTACAGGCATTATGGGTCCTCGATCACGATCGGATGGATCGGGCAGTTCTAATGGTGGTAGATCCTGTCCACTACTGTCACTAGGAGGAGCCAACTGCAAAAAAAAAGAAATACAATAAACTGTAAGAATAAGTAAACAATCTGCATGCAGGAAAAAAGTAACCTAGATGTGTACACAAACACCAATTAAAAACATCTAAAATCTCAACAACGGAGACGTTTTTAACTAAAAGTCTTAACTGCATCATCTATTCTTCTGTTCACTTGCATAGACTATTGGCCAAACTATTTTCAACATTCTAACTGCATCATCTATTCTTCTGTTCACTTGCATAGACTATTGGCCAAACTATTTTCAACATTCTAACTACAATTTTATGTTTTACCGATGTAGCTAGCTTTGTTACTGAACAGGTAGTGTAGCATTGTAAATAAATAAAAACATGCAACTTCTACATTATTGTATATCGCATAAGGAGAAATTGAATATTTTTGGAGTGAATAAACGAATGGCTTTCTTTGGTTTTATCCCTCCTTGAGACACTAACGTAAAAACATTAGATCGTAATCGTAGCAAGCTTCTCCGATGAAAGCAGGCGCGATATCTGGAAATTTAGTTACTAGTTACTAGCAAATAGCTAGTTCTGAATTAACTGTCATCAAGAAGGGATTAAAATTAATTAAACACACACAAACGTTTGTGCAAATCAAAGTTTGAAATGATCAACACTTTCAAATTGGTTCAATTTTACAAAGAGGGAGAATTTTGGAAAACATCATGAAAAGAGGGTAATACATCATCAACAGTATTCCATTCTTTTTGCAAATGAGTATTCTGAATGAATAAAACAGGATTGAATTGGCAAAATTGCAAGGAGGAAATCTTGTATGTGTGTTTGTGAAAACGTGACGCAAGATTCAAAACCACAAAAAAACACAAAAGACAAGGTAGTTTTCGCAGGATTTTATATTTAAGTCTCAAAGCAAACAAAGCTTATTAACATTTATTGGTCCCTACATCTTCTCCTGAGTTGAGATCTATTGAGTTTTTCTGGAAATTAAATTTAATATTCATGTATATTTTAGATTTTACATCGGAAATTTAGTTATTCTTTGCACATTGATGAAATTGATAAATAAAGCAACACAGAAAGTAAAAGCGGGAGTTACCCAACGGTCAGTGTACATTTACATGCCAAGACACTAACAACAGAAAACGTATGTATTTAAATCAAAGTGGAACATTCTTGATGGACACAGACAAAGAAACATCAAAGACCAATCCAATGAAACCAGAAGAGTTTCTTCACCAAACTGGCGAATATTTTACCAGTGAGGACATACTGGTGCTCAGTTATCGTTTGTCAAGTTACAAGAAATGAAAACATAGAACTTGGCGTTTACACACTGTGGTCTGTTGACTTTTATATTCTTTGACAAGGCAGCCCAAAGTTCTGAATTAAATCCAACGAGGCGCTCCTGACCCGGGCTCAAAATGGTCCAGCGCGTGACCAACCCCAAAATTCAAAGACAAGCCCAAATTTCCTATGTCCGGTGGAGGGGGGTCTGATATGTATATCATTTAAATTCAAATATTGAATAGAACCTGTTGCCCAATGTGGAGTGTTCAAACTACGAATAACACAGGGACTTCATACCAGGAAAAAATTGCGCTTCGAAAATAGTAGTGTCGTTCATGTTCAGAGTGGAAAGCAAATGTTTAATGAACAAGTAATCACTGAAGGGCATAACTCAGGTCTCCCTTAAGTATTGTTAATCATACAAGTGATGAAAGAGTCAGAGATTCTACAACCAATTCATTTCCCATTCGTACACATAAAACAGTGGAATTGGTGATGATATCAAATTCTACACAACATAAATGGCTATGGAATTGAGAAAAATGATATCAGCAAAACGTTACTAACGCCTTTCCGAGCAAAAGGAGGTGTAACACATGCCCGTCGTATCTCCTTATCATCAAACGGATACTGTTTGTAGGGAGGGTAAAACAACAGCCAACAAGATTAATACTCCCATGATATGTACAGTAAAAATTCACACAACACACAACAAGTGAAGTATTATTTTTCAGATGTTTTCGGAGTTTAGCCGTTTGCGAATGTTTTGTAAAAGTGGATCTGAGTTTCAAGGATAACAGTGTTCCAATCTGTGGCAATTTCGTGCACGGTGTTAAAATGTAAATGGTAAAAATATGTTCTCCTCTAAAAATTTATTTGAAAAAAAAAACACGGATAAACTGCTCATGTTTAATTTTAAAACCATGCGCAAAATGTCAACGTTGCTTCTTAAATCCCTTAACATATAAAATTTATGTACAATTTACAAAAGTATTTAGAAATCTTTGACAAAAAAACTATGCGTGTAGATTATCCAAAAAACAATCTTTATTTTACATTTCATGTCTTATAGTTCTTTAAATAGAAACTACTGGTTCAGCAGTTAATTAAATTTATGAAATGATTAGAAAGATGTCAAGAAAACAAGTGCCGGATTTTTGTCTGTATGTAATCTATTTCCAAACAGAAATACTGATCCAGTGTTCATGCTTCAATAAGACTAGCCTTATTTACAGCAATTTACAGACAGTGCCCTAAAACATAATAATATACCTGGAGAAGTTCGAAGGCGGCCAGTAACTCTCCTGCACGATCCGAGCCCCTGTAGATATCAAACCATTCCAGGTTTGGCGGGAAGTTCGGTCTTTCGTAACGTTCATGGCTCATTTTCACAACAGGTTTCGCCAGCGCTCTTCCAATAAACTCAGATTTCCCCTGCGGTGAAAGGCAATCCATTGAGTATTGTAGTTACCAATTGCAACAAGAAGTACTGTGAAGCGCTGATCTGGATTCTGTGAGACTTTTGCACAGGTTCCCCACCGATTACTCAATGATTTGATTTTTGATCTATTGAAACGATATATGATAAGAGAAGTCAAGAATGGACAATCTTTTGAATTGTGCAAATAATGAAGCCGTATTTTGGAAGAAGGTACTTGAAGCATAGGTGTCAAATAAGTTATGTACAGCATTCACATGCTACATGAATGAATATATGAATATACCACGAAAGGTATGCACATATATTTACAAGATCAGAGAATTATACTACAAATTCTTTTGATACCTTCTGGTAATACATATCTCTTTGTGATATCTGTTAGAAACAAAATAAAACTAATAATAACAAAATAAATACTATCGAGTCAAGAAAATTAATTGAAACAAATACGATGGAGGATTCCCTGTGCAACGGAATTCAATGTTGTCCAAATACTATATGGAAAGTGTTTCCATAAATTTTGTGTTAGATCGATCGAGCATTGTGTGCAAGAAACTTACGAAAACAAAAATGAATTCAGAACGAAACGTGCTCCTCATCTGAGGAAGGAAGTCATTATCCTCTAAGCGACATACAAATTCACCATAAATAAAACTTACCACTCGATCCTGATCAAAAATCTCAATGACAATGGTTGGAGGCTCATCCTTGATTTCCTCCATATTCCCGTACATAACTACTTCGTTGAAGATTAACATCTCATCCCACGTGGGGCTTAATGTCTCATCTATCACCTGCAACCAACCACAGAGTAAAATAGATAATTAGAAACCGGTAAGTTAGATCAGTGGCAGATCCAAGGAGGGGCCCCGGCGTGACCCCGGAGCAAATTTTCTTTAATTCTACAGGTTTTCAGAAATTTAAAAAAACACACAGGGTTGGCGCTCCCTTTTAGGGATAGGAGCCCGTACCTACGAAATCCTGGATCCGCCCCTGTAGATCATGAAGATTAAATCATTTGTGCGTACATTGAACGTCTGAGAAACATTGCTCAGGGATTTGCAGAGATCTCACTTGATGTCATACCTGAGTACATTGGCTCTGGTCCCCAAACACGACTCTGGCAAAAGGATCTGAGAGACCGGAAGCATCCGAACCAATCAGACTCCTTGCTTGGTACATGTGCGCACGCAACTGGAACACTTGTCTCTCTATTAGTAGCATTTAAAAAGACCAAGTTAGTTACACCCCTGTATCTACGCACTGTGGTTTTAACATTAAAATACATAGACTTTTAGTTCTGCATTGCGCATACCATGACTCCGAAAAATGATGGTTTTGAGTTTCTGTTGTATCTGTTTCAAATGGCTACAAGCCCACCTCAAAAACATTTTTAATGTTTACGAGGCAAGTTTGCAAACATTATTACCACCCGCATCCGAAGGATGAGGGAAGGTAATGTTGTACAGATCTTTGTCTCTTAATTGGAGGGGGGGCATAGTCTCTGGTCCCAGGTTCGTTCCCTGGTCTCTGGTCCCAGGCCCTTTCCAATGGGGGACTACCCCATGGTCCTGTCACTGGTCCTGTCCAAAGTTCTGTTCAAGATCCTGTCTGGGGGGGGAGCAGGGTCACTGGTCCTGCCTGGGGGGATACCAGGACAGGGGTACCCCACCTGGACAGGATAGGGATAACCCCCCACCACCAGACAGAAGAATGAGTGCTTGCTATGTGGTGGGCAGTACACCTCTTGCAGTCATGCAGGAGGACTTTCTTGTTAGTAAATAAAATGCTTCCGAGGTGAAACTGGGAAAAAGTGTGAATATTTACAAGACAGATGTTCTTTAAAAAAACATTTTAGAGAAGTATAGTGTAAACCTTATTTTTGAAAAAAAAATTATGAAGTGTATATTGTAACGTTTAAAATGTTTACGAGGTGACCTTGTAAGCATTTGAAAAAGACACAGCAAGAGAAACAAGCAGATACAGACGTCTTCCGACACACCACGTACCTTCATACTTCACTGTTTCTGGAGGAGTTCCCACAATTCGACATGATCTTCGTAGAGAAACAGTGTCCTCATAGCCAAGCGGCAATCCCTTCAAAACTTCTTTCTTGTGTTTACTTACTCCTAACCACAAATACATTTGTAATTTTGCTTGTATGGTCCAACCACTGGGACCTGAACCCTTCTTCCCCGGTAACTGTGAAGACATTAAAAAAGTAGTTGGTGATAATTATGAAGGAAACATTTTTTTTTTTTTAAGGCCACGCGATTTACAAGAATTTTACCTTCAGGAAGAGTGTTTGAACTTTGGCACAGTCTTTTCCTCGCTCTTCGTCGACTATTGAATAGATGATGTCTTTAGCAGGGATGCGCTGATATGCATATCGTTTACCATTGCTAATCAACCATATAAACACATCTGGTATGCTGTGCTGTGGTTCCTGGAATGGAATCACATATCTCAGTTTGGTTACAATCTTCACACGTTTGGCAAAATCATACGAACTCAAGTATTCCACGTTAGAAAATTGTCATACTGATCTCATGGTATTGACGTTACTCACTTGAGCTACATGCCGTAACCGGGATAGTAGATTTGTTGTCGACTTCATCTTGTCTTTCAAATTGCTTTTACCAACTGTTGCTTTGATCGTTCTGGCCATCATTCCAACTTGATCCTGTCAGAAGTATTTATACATTGCTTCGTTATCTACGATGCACGTAATCTCAGAGGATCTATTTAGCGTCGATGTAAAATCAACTTAAAATACTAAAACTTTACAAACCACTTCTCGTTGACACAGCTTCACTCTTTCCTTATCTAGTTTAGTTCGACCTGCTGACGCTCCACCGCCGGACTTGCCCTGCGTCAGGGTACCGTATTTACTGCAGGCACTGGCCAGTTCCTCCAGCACCCCGCGCAATCTGCGTTCGGGATACGGCCGCTCCTGTTTCATCATCTCGTTTACGTCTGCTATTCCTTCTTCCTGTATGAAAAGAAATGTGCTTTTAGACAGTCAAGTTTAGCAATTAAGGTTTTGGTGATCGTGTATTTCTGTGAATCCATCACCAATTAAAGGAAGTAAAACACCATAAAACCGCAATTATAAATTCCTTCACCTCCAGTACAAGAAATGAAATGGTTTAATCTTATACCTTTTACTCTTTTGGAGAGTAGTTGTGCTGAGTAATATGAAAGGACAATGGTGAAAATACATTTATATTGAGTTATGAAAGTGAATATTTTTTTTTCAATACTATTGTCAGTATAGACATACCAATCTGAATGCTATTTTTTCAATCATATTCGTGTTGTACATTCGTCGCCGTTGATCTTCAAATATTCCTTTAACGTACAAGATTGGCTTCTCCTCTTCATAGGGTACATAATAGTAATATCTACAACATATATAAAATGCAAGGTGGAATTGCCTGTCTACAGTTTAAATACAATTATCATGAACCAGAGGCATGAGAGTGCACGGGCGAATCTTAATTTCTCATTTGCGACTGTTGTCCTCAAAGAAAACAGGAAATTGTGATTTTTTTGTTCTATGCCCAACAGAAACATTAAGCCTATTATTAAAACGGTAAGCTGTGCATTTAATAACACTTGATTAGTTGGTTTATAATGATTGAAAGGACAACAATTGCACCATAATTCACGGTTTGTTTGACTTCAATGAAAAGAAATCAAAAACGAAACGTCAGTGCGGACCTGTCGGTAGTGGTTGGTTTCATCAGACTTGTAGTACTCTTCCACTCTGGCTCTGCTTGGTTTATAGAAGCCGTGTCCTTCTGTTCCTCCTCTTGTCCTCCTTCCTCTTCCTCGTCTTCTTCTTCATCACTGCTGCTTTCTGACCTCCCTACGGACTGATTCCTTCCGTCCATGCTGTTTCCATAGTTTCCTGAAAATAAGCAACAAGATCAGTAGGATTAAAGTTCAAAGTTTTGAAATCAAAGCCAAATAGTTCTGTGTAACTCTCAATTCCCACCTATGGTTAGTTCAAAATATATAGGTTTGTCTCCGATCTTCTTATCAACCATAGTGGATTCCAATATTGTGCCAAACAGGAAGAACTGATCAAGTCTCCCCGCGGCGCTCTGCAATTAAAATATTGAGACAATGACAGACACATCATGCAGATCTTCGTCATATTTAATGCCTTATCAAAATCTCACCAAATTCATTAAATGGCAGACTAATAAGTGGGGACCAAATCATGAGGATTAAGTACAAATATTTAACAAGTACTTCACAATGAAAGTCTTTCTAGTTTCTCCAGACTTCGATGGAGTGTACTCACATCAGAAACCGGTATGGCATTTTCCACTTCCACCATCGCTGGTCCGGTGTCACCAGGGTCAAGTAGTTCTGTTTTTAAGGAACAGAGTAACCTCGCTCTGTATGACACACCCTCCCCCATTCCTTCATTCAAGTGTGAGTGCTCCTCTAGCAGAGAATAATTCCTCGTGGAACCGTAAAGGTTAATCCAGGCCGGACCAAATGTTGGCAAGAAACCTAGAATGGCAAGTTGTGTAACCGAAAAAGATACACCAGTTAAATTTGCGAAAGAAGACACCTCTCAAAAAAAATTCTAACTAGAACTATGGAAGTTAGGACAAGTTCGTGGCCAACAATTTCACGTACCTTTTTCTCCATCATTAGAGATTTTGGTGAGGTCAATAAAGTGGGTTCCTATCACATCGTCATTGACACTATCACTATCACGAAGCTGAACACGAATCCGCCGACACAGCGGCGGAAACATTTCCGTTATCACAATCTGTTCATTCCACACAGGCTGGTAGCAACCTTTTTTAACCGTGGTTTTACCCTGATGACAAAATCAGTAAATCTATGTAATTTTGAAGACTAAATTTATACTTCAATTGGATAAATGATCAGATTCATTTGGAAGCTAACTACAGAAACTAACCTTGTGTCCGGCAAAGGAGACCTGCACATATGGATCAACTAAGTCTTTAGATTCACCAGTGAAGGCTTTCTTAACATTGGCCATAATACCCGTATTCATTTTCGGCAGACCTTCTGCTTTGTACACTCTAAATATGAACCGAGCTCTCTGTCTCTCAGCAGGGACACCATCAGGGAGAAGTAAATTTCTGCAATGAGAAAAAAATAACATTCATTTCGTAGGTCTTGTTAACCTTCGAGAACAAAGCAATGTTCATGAATTGTGCAACACTGTACATTACAAAAACAGTTGGTTCTCGATATCAAGCAAATTTCAACTTACGCTTCAATGTCGTCTTCGTCCTTGTCTGTTTTGGGTGGAGTTTTCACCGAGTCACCTTTTCCCACAATAGCTATATCACATTTAAGGTAGCCCTTGGGTCCTCCATTGATGTCATCTGGGTCTGTTAACATCGCCCACTTGTGGTAGAATTGATGGTCTGAACATAAAACAGTAAGACAGATGTGCAACGTTTGATTCTGTGTGATGAAATGGCCAACAGATTTCCCAGATTGGGGATTAAACAGCAATATTTCCTTTAATTTGAATTTTATAAAGTTCAAAATTAACTTGAAAACTTCACAGTTAAATCTAAGCAATCCATACTTCGCTTCAAAATGTTTATAAATAAAAAGCATTCTACTTTCTAAGTGAAATTCCCTAATTCCAGCTAATAATTAAACTACTTTTTGGCTAAAGGATCCATAACATTCCCTCTTCTATAATAATATATCTACACTAATTGTATCTTGATATAAACTCAAACGAAAAAGATTGTGTTGGCTGATAAAAATTTCAAACTTTGACAATTACTTTCATTAATATTACTTCATAAGTAAATAGTGATTCATTGACAATAAAACCAACTGAACTATGTTTCAGCACAACATTTATTGAAGCAATTTTAATTGTCATAATAAATTTAAAATAGTGTCTCAATGTAACTCAATAGTTATTACAACACCTGAAGGACAGTGTAAGTCATTTTTTTCTTCTTTTTCTCCAAATAACTGTAAATCAAACACTGGTTTTATCACTGTCCTTCAGGTGCACACTATTACAACATCTGAGCAGCAGGGATGGATCACGATTACAAAGTGCGGGTGTTGTGATACATTTGGAGAGACAAGTCACAACACTGAGTGGTACACTGTACTGGAAGGAAGCAGATGACACCACCGACATGCCAATATATTACCTTGTGCTGCATACACCGTTCCAACATCTAACTTAAAGCTACCCAACAGCTTGTTAGAGCGAATGAAAGTCCTCGACTGAAGGACCTAAAGAAATTTTACGGGTAAACCCAAAAACATTGTGGTCAGTACAAAGAGGTCATAGATTAAGTCCTGTTAATCAAAATTACACATAAATAACACCATGCTAAAGATACAAGAACAAGACACAAGAACTGTACTTATAAGTAAACAGATGCAGAATGAGTATAATTTCTTTCCAAAATTTAAATTTAAATACTTCTGCCACAACATATTCAGAGCACACAATGAAAATGTTGCACGCCCAATGAATTTGAAGCTGACTCTGCAAATATCAATGCAGACGATCATATTTATCTAATTTTGGTCACTGTGGCGACATGAAGGGTCTGATCTGTTCTGGTTTTTACAGTCCCAACCATATATCTCGCTAAGAACCTGGAGAAAGTTATAGTAATAGAAAGTTCTTATATTTTTCTCAAACATCTCATTTTCGAAGACCGATTCTCCCCGAAATACTTTGAGGATTATGGTTCTGTGAGAGAAATTATACCGTCAGTTCGCACAAAACAGATCATCATGCAGCAGAACTTTCAAACATTTCGACTGATGAAACATGATATGATTTCTGAACTGCTGAAATAAACTTTGCATTGAGCAAGATGCAAGAAAAGTTTAAAAAGCAGAAGGCTCGTCAGAGTTTGCATAAACACGGTAAGGGATTCTAGCGACAGTGAAAACACTAGCTCAGCTTAAGCTTGGTCTTCTGTGAATTTTTTTAATTGACTTTTTCCTTGACTGAAGTGTTTTCACTGATTTCTAAATTCAACTCAAAATTATAACTCACTATAACAGTATTGTGTAAAGTTCAAACGAAGTTTAATACACAAATAGATGATATATTGATATCGCAATTTGTTCCTGTTGCAATTAACAAACCAGGAATTGTAATAACATTTGCCAGAGGAATATCATCTTTTAAATTAGAGAAACTCAGGCGGTGTCGTAAAGGCTGCAGATGTGACGGGTAAAAAGTAAAAAAAATAATGATACATGGTTGACTGAAAAGGACAAAACATTTATGATTTTGATTTTTAAAAGGGTGAATAAACTACCAGGGGCAGCATATACTGTGCCGACATCAAACTTGAAGGAGCCAACTACTGTGCCTGATCGCAGCAAGTTGCGTGAGTGTAATACCTACAAAATACACAGCCAAAGGACATACCCAAAATCATAAACATATACAGCAAATACTCAAATGGTGAGTTCTTTTTTCCCCCTTGATCATTCCAACTTTGGCGATAGCACCATGTTTATTAAGCTATAAATCCGTTGATTAAATACCCAGTGATTGGGTTCTTGATTTAATGTCGGAAATGGCAAATTGGAAATACTTAAGTGTTTTGGGGAAAATTAGTATTAATGTTTATTATTGCGAAAGATTTTCGCAGAAATAGTTATGAACAGGCATGTCCACCCATTGTAGTCACGTAGTGGTTGATTGAAGTACCACGAATATTTCCCATTTCCGGACATCATGCAGCTCTCAGTTTACTCAATTCAGTACTTTGTACTTATTGGATTGTGATACTTAATGTAATAAATGGCCACTGAACAAAAACTGTGTTGCATTCCACATATACGATTGTGCAGCAGCATAATACTGCATACAACTTTACAAAATACATTAATTTAAAACCTATACTAAAAGGTTATAATGAAGTCCTCCGCCTTCTAAAAAAATTGTTCTGCTAATAAGCTTGAACAATAAGATCATTCTCCAAACAAAAAGGTACAACACAGATACAGACGGATGCGTTCCACATTCTCACATTCAGGCAGACGTCACACGTGATATTTGTACGTCAAAAAGGTAAATATGAATCTTTAAGACATTTAGTGAGTTAAACTGTTTAAATATTCATGAACACCTATGTATGTACAGTTCGCGAAATTGATTGAAATGGAGGTATTACTTGAATAAGAATGACATGCTGATACAGTCGATCAATAATTAGTGGTTCGTTTAGTAACTACTTTTTATAGCAAAATGCATATGATCCGATATATCAAATACGGCGCAAAATTTACAGATGGGTACAAGATGTAATAATATATACCGTCAGAGTGATGATTTTGTCAAACAACATCGCTGGGGCCATATGGAAGTCAAAAACAAAATACTGTAACGAGAAAATGAAGGCTTTTAATAGCTATTCTTCTTTAATTAGTTCAATTGATAGGCCGCCCCTTCTCAACGTTATCAGAAGAAAATGCTTGACAGTACGTGGGGATGGGAATGGGTGACTATAATTATATTGGTCCGCCCCACCCTCAACCGCCTAAGAACCGAGGTAACATCTTATGCCCACTACCTGTCAGATTTCCATTACAGTATCAAGCCAAATTAATGCCCCAATTAGATTAATTTGGAATGAGAAAAAACGGCTTTCTTTCAGCTACAACAATGCAAAAAATAATCACTCACTTCGTTGTAGTATGGACAGTTAGTTGATTCCTTGACGCTAGTATATTTCTTCTGGTCACCGACCTGGACACATACTACAGGATCCATATTCAACCCGGCCAACTGCCTCGCTTCTATGATGGTCAAGCATACCTACAGATGTGAAGGGAGGAATTCACTGGTGGCTCATGGATAATTTTCACATACATCAGATGACCTCATGTGTGTCCAGTATGACTGTATCCTTCATGAAAGCCAATACACCTTCTATTTTATGGAAAAACTCCCCAACCTATTTGAAAGGTACTTCCATAGTAATTTTCTCAACGAATCACCATCCAAAAGTGTTCATGTACTTCATACTGCGGTGATGTAATCCCTACCTGGAAGTCTTGAGCTTTCAAAGCTGCTTGTTCCAGCCTTGCTTGCGGTTTGGCTCTGCAACAAAAATTAAAGTGTTCAGAATCATGGTACAAGTAAAATACTGCTTAGAAATCTAACAAGGTCGGCGAGTGACAAGTCGAAGCATTAAACGAGAGGAAAATTTAGAATTTCTACCAATTGCATTTGTATTTTAAGATCACACGGTATGAGAGGTGCATTGTTAAAATATTACTGTAGGCAAAACATATCTAGGAAGTTAAATTAGACTCAAACCTGTGCGATTTAAATCCTCTTGTTCAAGTACAGAACGGGTACTTTTAAGACAGAAGTATGACAGTCAATTTTTAAAAATAATGAACCGATTTTTATCTGCCTTGTTTTGGGGCAGCTGAAAGCTTTTTTGGGAAGGATTCCATGCAATGATTGCTCATGGTTTTCGAATATGAATTTTGCGCACATTTTCATCTTCTTGAAAGAAGGAGATTGTTAACCGTAAAAGTATTAAATGGTATGTTTTCAGATTTTCATTGCTTTCCAAAAGAATTCATGCTTATGCTCATTTACAACAAATGCAGAAGATGCAAATTTCATATGTGAAAGTGTTTACTAAATTCGGGGCTTTTGAACATATTTTCCTTATAATCTAAACAAATAAACAACAACGAAAACACTTTCCAAGGCCCTTTCTTTTACAATATTTTGCATCTTTAGGCAATTTTTATCACTTTTGAAAGCATTACAGATATATGAAGCATTACACTTTTATACATACTCTCCTCTTACTGTTACTTTGCGACTATAAAACAAGGTAAATAAATTGTTATTATTACTGTTGCCGTGTGCATTGTACTGCATACTGAAATTAATATGTGAAGCCCATTTCTAGAAACTAACTAAGCCATTGTGACTTCAGTGGAGGACTAAATAAGTACAGATGCCAAATATGAAATGATTTTAGATTTTAACTCCAGTCTAAGTCACAAAGGCTCCAAATATAGAGGACATCAATACATTGAGGTACAACATTATCTTTTGCTGTAGGTTTTGAAAACTTACTCCATCCTAAACAAATAAAATGTAAGAAACAAGAAAATAAGCTTTAAAACCCATAGAATCACGTTGGTCACAGCTGGTCACATGTAAGTTGAAATTGCTTGTTAAAACTTGAAATTAACTTTGTGTTCTAGGACCACTTTCAGCGATATATCAAGAAGCAGCAGTTACAATAGAAAGGAAATTAAGAAATCACCCATGGCTTTGAAATACAGCCGATATCGTAAGATCTGGTAATTTGTTTTCCTGACACTGGCAAATGATTTTGCACATAGTTTACACACGTAATTGATAAAATTGTCTGTATACTTAAAATAGCAAAAGGGGAAAGCAATGCAAGAGACCCTTACCTTTTATTAACAACGGGACCAGTGATGGCAGTTCCCGATATTTGACTATCACTCATTTGGTCAATATCTCTAGGCCTAACTCCGGCAGACAACATACGCTCATCAAATCCTGACAAAAAGAATCAACATGAAAGCCACAATCTTTTTGGACAACTATTTTTTCTTAATTGTATGTGTTGTATGTGTAATTACCGTTGAAGACATCATTTAAAGACCAATATCTTACAAAATGTAATTTGAAATGGCCAAATTAAACGTGGTAGAAAAATTCTGTAGACTCAACCTCTTCCCATTACAATAGTAAACAGCTGTACTAAGCTTAAGAACAACAATCTTTAATGTGTGTGATGAAAAAATGGTTGCCTTCAAAGTACCGATAATCCATAATTCGCAGATTAAATACTGAGGAACAATGAAACGGTATTTCCATTTGGAGATGCCAAAAAGCGGAGACAAGAAATCAACTACACGTACTTTCTAAATGGTAAATGGATAAATCGACATTTTGTAACCATATGGTGATTCTATATTGTTAAAATCAGTTTCATGTTACCCTGACTGTTGGAATTTATGTTGCACCTGCCCATTGAAAAAGTACCAAATTCACAATATTGACATTTACCCATGAGATCCGCACTTCTCTGCGATGCTACAGATATCCTGTCTTCTTCGTCTGGAGGCGGTCGCTGCTTACCAAACTTCATCATTTTAGCTACCCCTTTCACTGCCTTCATTCTGCAGGAAAAACACGGGAAATGATTTGAGTAAAAGTACTTTTGCAAATGTGGCCCTCAGTGTTTTGTTAGTTTCTCTTTTGATCAACGGCAACATGTGGCAACTTCATAGTTTCCTCATCTAGTATTTTAAAATATACGTGGATCAAACGGCGAATATGCCTTCTTTTAGGCGTAAGAATTCACAAAGAGCTGCAACAGATGTTGAGAAGTAATCTTTTAAACTTTTCACCCAGCAATATGCGGTGCATTGTATCATTTGAACCATTCGAATGATCACATTTTTCCATGTCATGATTCCACTGATTAACCTTAATTTCTCAATTCTTAAGCTCAAACAGATTGAAATATCTTATTTCCTTGGTTTGAATCCTTTGTCGATTAAATCCCTGAAATTACATAGAAACGTATGGCGACATTTCGTGTATCACAATCCATTATAATTTTCAACTGTAACTGAAGATTGTGGTTTTTCTTTAAGATAATTTCGAATATGTGGAATATATAGACTTTGAATTGAAAACAATTGCAGTCTGGCATTAGAGCAAATTAACTGGCCTTCTGAATAAGTAAGATCTACTTTTTTTGGAGTTATGAGTATTATATTGCTTCAGTGTTTGCATCTTTGTCCAGGACAAGGGTCTTTTGAGGAATCTGTTGTTTAAAATGCCACAAAAATAAAATTTCAATTAAAATTTGAAGGACCTGTTCCATTCACAAACGAAGCATCAATCAATGATAATGAATTAAATGACAGCCATATTTTACATTTAATGGACCAAGAAAAAGAAGAAAGCTTTGTTTTTTTAAAAAAAGAATTTGAACACTTAGAAATAATAAAACTCTATTGGCAGATCAATGCATTGGGTGTTTAACCAAATGACGGGAATATCCCAATGTGTTGCATTACATTGCATTTAAAACGATGTAGGATCTGTGTTGAAGATATATCTACAGGCAGCCACTTTCTAAATCGCAATGAGAGGACTTCCTCTACAGGCAAAACAATTTCTTCCTCTTGCAGTTTGCCAATAAAATATTGAAAGGCATATTCCTTTACATAAAGGCTGTGCACGGGCTAAATGGAATGGGTAAGACTGCCTTTGGTGCCTCTAGCCATATATGACATAAACAGATGCAGCTTTTCATTGCTTGTCAATAAGGAATAGGCTTAGAATATGGCTGGTCAGAACCTTCAAGATTTTCTACAATCTTGGGTTCTTACTGCATACCTATATCCCACAAATAGAAGTGACACCAACACACATAAGATGTCTTGTCGACGGTTTGTTAAATTCCTGTCGCATTACAGCTTCTGAAGTTAAATTGCCGGTAGCCATTTTAAAGAAAGCTTCTTTATTAAATTTGAAGGTGTTTTATTATTGTTTTAGGTCTGTCAAAGAAGCTTAAAGCTTCTGTAGATTCAAACACTATGAAGAAATAGTCACAACAGTAGTACATTTGCCAATAGAAACAATGTAATTTTATTGAGAAGACATTGTCATAAAAGTTCAGCCAGTTCCCACACACCCTGATTACGACAGAGAAATTAGACATGAAAGCAGTCCCATCACACTCCAATGGAAAAAGAGAAAGCTCTGAGAAAGTGTATTTATCAACTTTTAATTATCATTCTGACTGAAAATTTATTGATGTGGATTTTGTTTGAGATTGCTTCGTATTATTTATGCCACTTGGTAAATTTATATTTTTTACTAAACCTGATCATTTTTACTGTAATAGATTCTTTCTCTTTTACACTCCCAGAGTTAAATTAGTTTGTACAGTAAAAACTAGAGGAGGCCTTTTTTTGAATTTGATGTTGTTGATAGCCGAAACTCTTTTCAGATGATTAATGTTATTCCAAGTTAAGAGAATAGCCTCTCTGTAATTGTGAAAACTCGCAATTCAACGCACTCATTTCTCCATCTGAATTAAACTAAACATGAAATGCTCTATCTGAATTAGAATGGAGATCAAGACACACCAGAACTGTTGCCAAAAACTTCTTCTCCAGACTATAACTTCTTTGCCAATATTTCTACGAAATCGACAAAAATGAGGACCACAATAGAGTATCGAGTATTTAATGTTTGATCAATTTCCAACCCATTACATGGCGGAGATTGATTACTTCTCATCTAAATAAGACTCGGTATCATTTGTCAAACATGAATTTAATTTATCATTTCATTCTAAGGATGAAAAATCACAATGTAAATCAATTTCCCTGCTGAACATATAGACGATCTCTGTGTATTTGGAGCATGTACTTTACAATTCTGACACTATTTGCTACCCCAGTCCATCATGATGTTTCAAATTATGCAATTTTGCAACAATGTCCGTGTCAAATGTAAAAACAATCTCCTAGTTTTGACATGTGAAATTTGAATGTCAAATGTACGGATGTGCAAAGGAAATCAAGCCAAAGTAAAATATCTTAAATCAAATGTTTTTTTTTATTTCTTACTGAGGTTATTCATTGTTTTGCATCAGGCTAAACTAAAATAACGTTCCTTTTACTGCGACGTGTGAGTACTACTGAAATAACTTACGTAGTTTTAGTCGGAGACTTCAAAGCCTGCTGAACTACCCCGTGAGATGATATGCTAAGGCGAGATCCTTTATATGACCGGGATGGACTGGATCCCATTGATTCATTGTCACCCTCCACCCTGATGAGACACTCATGATCATCGACGACGACGCCCCCTCCCCCGGCGACGCCGCCTCCTCCTCCATCGTCCTCGAGCTGCTGGTACTCAAATCCTTCTTTCTGCCACGTTCCCACCGAGCCATCCGGTGCATTGTATGTTAATTCAAACGCAACGTTTGTCTGAAAAAAAAAACCAAGCGATTTAAATGAAATACCCAGTCTTTCAACTACTTGTTAATAGCCACTATGTTTTACTCGGAAAATGGTAACCTACGCAGAAAACATTTATGTCTCAAAATTGATGAAAACTTAGCAATTTGAAAAAAAAAATGTAATGGAACGTGAGCTTACACTACATTTGCACTTCAAACATATTATGTAGTGCTCACTAGCTTTTTACTGCTTAGGTACTGATTATATTACCCTGATAAATTTTCAATAACATTCACAGTTCAAGCTCCTGTCACAGCTCTTTGGTAATTTTAGAAACTCGGCAATTTGCTGTGATGTTTTTATGAGCGATACGGAACTTTTGGCAAATATTGAAATCCGTATGTGTAAATATGAGGGAAACGGAAAAATTCGATTTGAGATCAATATATTGCGTAATAATAATTCCAAACGAGTACAATGGAGTGTAAGTTCAATGAAAATGTAATTGTTGGAATTAAAAGTTGGCGTTCCGCCATTTTTTACACAATTCTCCAACCTCTATCCGGTTAAAATATGGTTTATCCCAAGCATAAATGACAAAACCAACTTTTTCAAAGAAAATAACCAGTTGGCGATTATATCTATTGTCTATTTTGAATAAAAGTTTTATCAAACACTCAAAAATTGAAGGCTTGGAGCGCCCCAAATCACCCTAAACCGTGGAATTAAATACAAAGTAGTCTAATTCCTAGTTGATGCACTGCTTTAAGTTTCTGAGCTTCAAAAGATTGCAATTTGCCAGACTCTTTACCAGATATGAAGAGATAACCTTCTTCAATCAATATTGCGACCCCACATGATACACATAGAATTTGTTCGAGACATATTATGAACAAGAAAGCCTTTCAATCGAAGGCTAACTGCCCGCGTTCCTGTCCCTAGTCCATGAAGCACTGGGACTGAGGGGCGGGGGTAGTTGAGGGGTCAGAGATGGTGGACCTCTATCTCAGGATGCACTGGGGGCAGGGGCAAGTAGGATGGGGTGGGGCAGGAGGTCCCCAAACCCATGATGCACTGGGTGGGTGAATATGTCTGCTATCCTATGATGCAATGGAGTGTGGTGTGGGTCGTCAATTCCATGATGCTCTTCCATGAAGAGAAGGCAGACAGGACTGAAAACAGTACCTTCCCGCAACCTTCGGATGTAGGCGGCAGCAACAAACCATTTCTAAATCTACGTCTGAAGATATTCAGATTTTGTCCAGATGTGAACTATCCAAAGGGCAAAATAACTCTCGCGAGAAATTTATCGTTGACAGAGAGGACCATCAAGTCAAACGAGGAAACTGCTGATCTCATGGTTTTAGGCAAAAAGACTGCATATCTCAACAAAGTAAAGAGTTCTCAATTTAAAATTTTCATGGTGTTCTCTGGTAGACAAATATATTCCCTGATTTCTCACTTTAGTAGTGCATTACAGTCCTGTCTTCTGCTGGGTTTTAATTCCCTATGCATACAACCATAGATGACGACGTTAATGCACGGGTACAGCCATAATCACTTTGTCATGAATAAGTTTGCCATATTAGATTGAATTATGACATATATTTGTAACTAATTGTTCACAAAAAAGACATTCAGGCCAAAAGCAGAATTCTTAAAATTAATGGTAAGAACATTTTGTCGGGATCACTCGAAATCGTATTCATACACTGTATATACAAAAACATCCATATACAAACAGTGTGAAAACACCCACACTAGATTGAGTTGTGTTTTGCTGCGAGATGTCATGTGAGGATTCAATTTCAATACATTGCCATTAAAATTATATTTACCATTCTATAAATACTATCTCATATATTTTACTTGAATGGAATTTATTTATTATGCATTGTGCTGTTATTTTCTGACGAAATCAACGTTATATGTCTGTCATTCAAAGGTAATTTTGTTATCGTATTCCTTGCTTCATTTCAGTGATGTTCTATGAATCATAATTTGAAGTAATCCCCAATGATAAATATATTTGCAGGCAGAAGGATATACCTTTTTACAGCATTGATCTCTCCATAAGAAGAACAACGACAAGAAAATTACAAAGTACATTAGGTATATATATTAGGAAAACAAGATCATTTCGCCTCATTGCTCTCCGCAAGGCCTCTCCGCAGGGATTCAAAACAATAAAGAATTGTGTATTTGAGATTAGAGAAAGGTTGCCAACCATCATGTTGTAGGCGGCTGTGAGGGATGCCTGGCATTTCGCCTTATCGGATGGATTTAAACTATTTGAAAAGATTTACTGCCAGACACTGACGGGAAAAGATCACACTTTGTTTTAATATGGTCCTCATTTACGATGTTTCCATAAAATGCTCAGTCTAGAAAAACGCGTGGGACAATGACATTTTTAATCGAAACAAGAATGTCTTGATCTTAACCCAAAGATCTTTGTGTTCAAACCTGACCTAGATATTGTAAAGATGACTTTGCGCCCTTGACCCAATTGGTGGCATGTGCATGTCATGGCATGATGACGCCATGGCAGCAATCTGTGTAAACAAATTCCAACCAATGACTGCAGGTTAAAGTAGGCCTGCCTAATTATCATAAAACTGCCAAAGGTGT
>JBCAUG010273991.1:0-18024 GCA_038406175.1 Haplosyllis leylae
AATCTATTAATTGCCTCCAAATAAAATACATCTATTAATTGTAGAATATAATTTGTTAAAATAAATCATTACAACTGTATTCAACTGTCTCTTTGTCCTCACTTTGCTACATGGCGGGCGGTATGCCTCTTGCGTTCACGCAGGAGGACTTTCTTGTTTCTCAACAATTTTCACTTTTTCTTGCTTATTTTTCGAATCTGGAAATATCTCTTTTCTATTTCTTGCTTCGAAACTAATATGCGGCAAAAGTCTCATTCACAAAATCTGACAACGTAATAGGAAGTGTTTGAATCAGGATCTTTCAAAATTAGTCAGCGCTGATCCGGTATGTTTGAATTTCGAAGTTATCGTCTGGTACAACATAAATCAAATTGAACGAATAGCTAAAATTCATTATGAAACCCTTTTTAATGTTGATTTATTGTGACCAGGTAGCCAGGAAAACAAGAAGAACACAGCAAAACAGACAAACGGACATTTAGATAAGAAAAACCTGGACGAAATAGAAAGCAATCAAATTCTCCATAAATCCATGACGCCATTATTGTCGCCTGATCTAAGGACAAGAAAACCTTTATCACGTAATTCCACACAAAGATGAACGGTATGATTCCAGATGATACATCTAGGTTGCTCGTAATGGATTTGTGATGTTCTCTGGATGATTGCTTGGGTAAGGACGGGGGAGGATGGCGGATGGAATCTGAAACAACCATGTTTTGTGAAAATGTTCACCTTTCAGCAACAAGGAAAAACACAAAACTTAAACTTCTGAAATTTAATGCAAAGTTCTAAAGTGAAATGTTAAAATTTAAGTTTTTCAAGAATACAAACAACTATAGCTAATGTCAAGCCATACTTCTTTTGATGTAAATGCCGGGATACAATTCTGAAGATTAGTATGTTAAAAGCAGAAATACGATGATTGTACGAAACTGAAATATTTGAATCCAAATTTGAAGCCAACACAAAGAATTGCGAAAATATGGACCTGCTTCTTTACTATGCAAATTCTTGAAAAAGAACCTTGTAATGCCTGCTAACATTCGCCGTAGATTTCTGCCACAAAGAATATTTTTTGAAATAAAGTACTGTAATTAAAACTTACATGAGGAACACAAATTGTGGAAAGTCTTTTTTAAATTTTTGGAGGACTCAAGTCGTTTTCCTGGGTCCACTGGTACTCGTCTTTTGGATGTCTACCCTGGGTTCCAAAGCCAGGCGCATTAAATTATAGTGAATCTTGTTCCATAAAAGTACTACGCAGTTCACTGTGAACAGACAGACAGAAGCGACCCAAAGTCAACATACTGGCAGAAAAAACCGATTGATTGATTTACGCAATGGCCTTGTATGTCACCCGTAAGGATAAACGTTGACCAATAAAAGAGAATCTGCTGTAAAAAGTGCCGAAGCTGACATAAGGAAGGCAATTAAACGGAATCAATTAAGTCAATTAGGCACCAATTACAGCGAGTAATCTGGTCTCAATCTGGACCCAAAAATAGACCAAAACTGCCGAAGGGAACGAGGGGGCAGATATTTGTTTATACCTATCCGTGAGACCACTATCAGAGAAAAGACAAATGGGCTGTGAGTCCTCTGCTTCAAAACCACCAACAGAAGAAAAACTTGAGTGGAAGGATTAATCCACGGACAGGTTGCATCGAGACACGCCGAGAAGACCTGAACACTTTCAATTGCGGACATTACAGTGGCAGCTTGGTATCTTGGATTTTTTTTATTTCTCACATTCATTTCGTATGTAAACATACTAACAAGGAAAACGAGGAATTTTTTATGTAAACAAAAATGCTTATCAGCACTGTGTCATGCCTGAAAATCACACCTCTTGTTTCCTGTGAGATCTTGCAAGAACTGCTTGAAGATATGTATTGCGAAGCAGAAAGTATCATTGAGACTGCAGAGGGTATTTATAAGCATTTCCTGTAAAGTATCTTTAAGCCCAGAACAGAGCCACCTGTTGTTAATTTCTTGCAAAAAGTATCTTTAAGCACTTCCTGTAAAACTGAAAATGTATCTTTAAGTACAAGACAGAGCCACCTGGTGTTAATTTTTGGCAAAAAGTGTATTTTAGCACTTCCTGTAAGGCGTCATTAAGACTGAAAAAGTATCTTTAAGCTTGGGACAGAACCACCTGGTGTTAATTTCTTGCAAGAAATATCAATCTGAACACAAGCAAGCAAGCAAACAGAAAATAAGTCGCACTGCTAGAGCAGGCCCGAATAAAAATACACCGCTGTGATGCGTAAATGTACGGCAAAATGTGTTCAGGACCACACACGTAAAGGCAAAAGTTTAGACTTTGATTCGTAATACTTACTTCGGTGACACCACTGGTAAAGCCACCAGCACTACACTGATGAACACCAGCACCTGGAGGCCTGGAGACAACATGGTGCTTAGTTAAACTGGATGTTGTTTCTCTCTGTTGTTGTTCTTCCTACAGAAACATCCACCGTTTTCTAAAAGCAGAAAAAAATGAAATTATGGAAAATTATTGAATCGTTGTTGACTTATTGGTTGAATGCCTGTTTTGGCTACATTATCCCAAATCCTTTTCGATCTGCTCCACAACCACTACGAGATTAAGAGTGGAGCCCAAAACGTTGTGCAGTGGCACAGCATGACTTTCTGCCAAGTCAGCAGCCGCATGCTTTAAGTCACCAACCGAAACTCTTTTGGTTCCTATTTTTTAAAATACTTGCCATTGGATGTGAACGTTCGCTTGAAAAGAAAACAGATTCTAACAAGAAAGTCCTCCTGCGTGAACACAAGAGGCATACCGTCCGCTGCGTAACCGACTTGTATGGGGGGGAGGGGTACTCAGCCCGACTTGTAAATTGATTTGTATGGGGGGGGGGGGTTAACTCAGCCTGACTTGTACATTGACTTGTACCCCCCCCTCCAGCTGGACTGAGTACCCCCCTGTGGACAGACACCTGTGAAAACAGTACCTTCCCTCGTACTACGTACACGGGCGGTAACAACACTTTTCAACGACGCGTCAACAACACTGTTCAAAAAGACGTTGTTTTCGCCTCACTGTGAACGAACCTCAGTGAAATCTGCTGCGCATGATATCCAAATACTGGATTCCGCTTCCAACAAGTACTCTTAGAAAGAGTACTAAATCAAAAAATCATTGACAGCTAATATTAAACGAACACCGGCTTGAAACGAATAATTTTGCACCTTTTTTAACCGTTGTAAGCGGGACCCCGTGTCGCCCCTGTATATACACCGCTCATGTACGTTTTACTCAGCGTTACTATTACAAGTAATTCCCTAAATTTTGTCAAAAATTTGTGAACATTTTTTCCTGAAATGTAGCTGAAACAACAGGACAGTGCGAGATTTCTTTAATCAATTTGGAGCTAAATATCCTTATTGTACAGCATAGCTCCCAATTTGGATTTTAAAGGTGACCCAAATTAAGGGAGAATTAAAGCTCACTTAATTAGAGCATGCAGTGTTGTTGCTGTGAATAAAGTGGAGGATCAAGAGTGGGGTAAAGTGATCTATCTTTGACGAGGGACATGATAAGTTATGTTTTCAGTGACCGTTACAGGATATGTCGTCACTTTTACATTGGCACAACTCATTATGCAGAACAATTACGCTTGAGCAAACACAGTGAAACTATGGTTATTTGTAGTTCATAAAAAGATTTATTTCCCTAAATTATAGTAGTTTCCAGGAACAATAGCTTGTGCAAATTGTTACCCTAAATATTTCTTTCCGTTTTATATCCATTGAAGCCATATTGTTCCACAATTGGAGGTCCATATTGCATATCTTAATTTTAACTGTATAAGTTGAATCCATTTAACCTAATACTGAAATATATCTTTAATGTTCATTGATTTTCAGCATCGCCTTAAGACGTATTTTATACTAGATTCGTGCACAACGTAAGGTCTGTTCACATTTAAGGGTCATTCAAACGTGAATATCGCTTTCACGTTCACTTTGGCTAAGCTAAAACAAGGAGCCTGTATAGGCTCCTTGGCTAAAATATGCGATTGAGGCAACTTGACGACCCAAATCGCTCTCACTCGCGGAATAAAGAGTTTTCATTACAAAGAGGCACTGAATATGAAGTGTATATCTCTGCAGATGAAGTCTGTTCACAACAAGATACTGAAATCTTCAGCGGCAACAATTGACGCATTGACGTTCCCATGTTTCATCACAAAGAAAACCAAAAAAAAAAAAAACCGACGACAAAAAACCACTTCATTGCAAGTTTACCTTTGTTCAGGTTCATTCACACTGTGAGACGACTGAAAGGAAACTATTTCTCATGTGAATACCCCCCATTGATATCCATTGAACTCGTTACATTCTGAGTTGAAGTCATTGTCACTATTGTAAAATGTACACCCAATGTGAAACAATGTAGTTGACTTGTGTCAATCGCTGAGGCAGTTGCTTTTGCAAAGTGTAATAGGACCTACAGCCCACATTCCGAAAGATGCGGGAAGGTAATGTTTTCACAGGTGTTTGTTTATCCATTCACGGCGGGGGAGGGGGTGGTACCCCCTGGTCCTGTCACTCGTCCCCCAGACCAGACCATGACAGGGGTACCCCCCTATCCCGGCCAGAATAGCGGTACCCCCAGCCAGGATAGGATTACCTTCCAGGCTAGGATAGGTGTACTCCCCCTGCCCCAGCCAGGATAGGGGTGCCCCCTCCCCTGTACAAGACAAGGAGGGATGTCTGGCGAGGGAGGTATGCCTCTTGGGTTAACGCAGGAGGACTTTCTTTTCTTTATCAAAGGCGTCACATGGCAGAATTCGTAAATACGGCCAATTTCTCATGAGAATGAGATTGGTGAAATTTTATTTGAACTTAACTAGTTTAAAAACTGCACAGAATATTTATTTAACAGATATACATATGAAGAGCATCACTTCCAGAGAAACCAATGTTCAAAGTATTAGTGGCCGGAAAATGTCAAAAAATGCCAACAAGATTATAAATTAAGATCAAAGCTTCAAATCACCGACAAGCTTTTTGGCTTTATTGGTTAAAGTTTATGTACTGAAAAGGAAGAAACTTAGATCTTTGAAGTTACTTTTTACTACTTTAAAAGGTTTTCACATTTTTTTCTATTTGAAGTTACTGATTTGTAGCATTTAATGCGAGACAAAAAGAACAGACAAAAAGGAAAAATGAAAAAAAAGAAAAATCTATACCTCACAACAATTGACTATTATTCATCGTCACAGATAAATGTTACATCCATTTTCTTGATGAAGAGAGGGGAAATTGATTCACCTATCTCATTCCAGCCAATCAATTACACAGAGCTGCTTTAATTGTAATACCTGTGTTCAGTAGAAATGTAATCCACACAAAAACAAATTGAAAACTAGGGTTTAGGGTAAGTGAACCGAACTGACTACTTTTTTAATCAATGCCTTCCTTTCCACACACAGTTTTCCCACACCAGGCAATGAGTCCTTTTAGAGATGAAAAACCTTCTGGAAGTGTTTGATTTCATTTTCTTGTGGTACATTCATTTCAATGACAAGCAAAGTTCAAAGAAGTTGTGTAATCCCACAGAATACTTCTTCCCTCTCTCTCCAACTCTCTGCCTGAAGTATTCAACAATTGAGTCAAAGTAATCTACTATTCCAGCAGTAAGAAAACAAAAATATTCCAAAAGTTAAGTGGCCAGAGAAAATGTTTGTTTTTTTTTTCTGCTGCAGAAACAAAGGAAACTATCTAAGATATAACCACTTGGGAACGATAATGTAGCCACTTTTTTACACTGGAACTCACGTTCACAAAAGTAGACTAGTTTGAGTGTACAAATCACACCTGCCTGTTTCCTACAATACACAATAACTATGAAATTGTTCCTTCGTCAGTTACTATGGGGATGGAGATATCGCTAGGGTAATCAATCCTAAGACTGGGTTCAAAAACGCAAAATGTCCACCGGTAGGCACGATTGCTTGCATGAGTCAAATTTGGACCTGTGTGTGTTTATTTCTACGCTGCAATATCAAGATTTTTACAATATGATCAAATTTTACATTTTAATTCAGAATTTGCATCAGACATGCTCTCTAATGATTCTCGAAATGATCCAAGTCCAAAAAGTGAAATGGTGCATGAAACAAACTCCAGCCAAGTAGCAATTGTCTGGTTGACCCAATTGGATAAGCATTAGACTTCTGACCCGGTAATGTTCAGTGTTGTGGGTTCAATCCCCAATAGAGGCAACTCTTTTGCTAAAACTTTAAATGCCCCTCGACGTATATTCAGGCTTAAAATGTAAATTTGATCTTATCGTGAAAAACTTGTATCTATACCGCGTCCTTTTATAGATTATATTCTTCCGCGACATTAACGGGTAAAACTTCTTTACGGCTCAGATCTCAAGGAAACTGGATTGGACCCTACGTAAATTCATTGGATGTGAGCATTTCTGCCTCTACTAAACACCACGTCATGGTGAAAACAATGCCAAGAATGTAGCTTTTACTCACTCAAGAAGCTACTCTACAAGTTTTCAAGTGGTCTCTCACCATACGCAGCTTAACTGCGCTAAGTTCTAAGATAAGATTTTGATAATAACAATGTATTGTGCCCAACTTCACTTGTGTGCGGATGGGAATCACAATTCCATCCATTGCAGTTAACTCTTGCAGGGTTTTGCTCTCTTAATAGCAATTAGGTCTTTTATTACCCAATATAAACAGGATTCTTCCATGATGTCGGGTCTACCACTACCCTTAGTTGCCAGCAACCACATCCCAAAACGTCATTTAAACGATAAAAGGTGAAGTCTATTTATCATCTAAATATGCCTGCAATGCTACAGATGTCATCATGACATCACATTCAATGTTACAACGGAAGTCATTCCAAATCATAAAGTCAGCAATAAACAAAATGTAGTACATTTTTCATTCAAAATTCCTTTCCTTAACCAATCTGTAAAGCCTGCAAAGTTGGGATCGACTATCATTTCTGTATGACGTTAGTTAATAAAATGAAATGCAATCTACATTCTCAGCAGCAAACAACATCAAATTATTGGACAAAGAGATGACGTCCAACATCTAACAAAAATCTCTTTCCTACAGTCTCTACCCATTTCTCTTCCTTCTTCTGTGACTTGCAGAGACATTACATGTCAAAAATTCCCTTGCCTTTCCCACACTTTGTTCTCTACTTTTGTAATTTTCTGTACAATACTTAATTCAGATTACCCTTTGTTAGCACATCACAAAGAACATCCACGAAGATGAGTTCCGTCCCCGTTGTCTAACTGACAATAACTGACGACTGTAGTTCCTGAACACTTGTTGATGAAGTGTATTTCTCATTCTAGTTCTGTCTTCAGAACAATTAGGAAACCTAATTGAAAACTGAAACGTATCAGCTGTGAAATGTGTGTCTTTTGTCTGTCTGGACACAAGTGAAATGACCAGATGGAAGAAAGAAAAGGTGAGCTGATGGAAAAAGTTTTCACTAGACGTCATCATCCTACAAATCGGTGTAACATTTTCACTTGCACGCTATCCTAGAATCCCACCCGGGCAAATGTAAATGCGTGTCCTCATTCCCATGTGATCCCTAGGTAGTGTAGTGTGTGATAAGTTGTGCTGCGCAACCCAGGGTCACACACATGGCTCGGAAGTGACATTGTTTTCAGTGCGACTTCCGTTTACGATGACTCAGCTGGACAGTCACGTTCGCTTTTCGAGCGCATTTACACCAAGCGAAGGCGAAGGCATAAAATTTGCTTTGATCTTTTTCGTCACTCAACATGATTACCACATTGAATATTTTTGAACCCATTTGTGAGCGACGCCCTTTCGTCTTCGTTTTTCCGCAGTGTAACTACAGTCTATTGTTGGAAAAATTGCAACTCAGAATTCTGTCGATCGACAGAGACAAAATGTGGATCAAAGCAACTGTACAGTCTCAATTTGTGTTGTAAAATAGAAGTGCTGTTGTAAGACACAAACTAGCAGTTTTTCATTGCTTCATTGCTATTTGTAGTTGATACAAATTGCAAATGAATCCATTTGCGATTTCCAGGTGGGACCTTCTGTCTCTGGTTTCTAATTCTCTTTCAATATATATATGTAGTAGTGGGAGGACTCTATTCAGATCACTAGTAATATGATCCGTACAGTGACCGCTGATTCAGGTTAAAAACTTGTCCACAAAGCATAATATTAATGACTTGCAATACAAAAATCCCATTAAAATTCCTTGTGCGAACCAAAATAAAGTTATTGTTGACTCATACTAAGGAAAGGTCACAATGACAGAGAAACAATGTCGCTTTGGAAAGTCCTTACAAACCCTTTTGGCGTGTGTAGTTAAAACAAGACAGCCTTGCATTAACATTACGAGGCAATACCAACTACAGCCCCCGTCCTTATCATGCTAGAACAGACCTAGTAAGGGAGGGAAGAGGGTAGGATCACTCGGTAAGGTACCCTCCCCCACCCTTGCCAGACCAGACCTAGCTGGGGAAGGGGGGAAGGGGGAGGGTAGGGTCACTTGCATGGGGTAGTTCCCGAGACCAGACCAAGCTGGGTATAGGGCCACTTGGTCAGAGTATCCTCCCTCCACTTTTCTTGCCCCCATCTCCCATCAGACATACCTTACCCCTTGGACAGGACCTGGACATGATGTACCTTACAAGATGTACCTACCTTACAGACACCAGTGAAAACATTACCTTCCCTCGTGCTACGCACGTGGTCGGTAATGATCCAGTCACGCTTGAAACGGAACTGGACGGGCGTATCGTTCAAATTTTTAACCCGCATTGACAGACAGACAGACAAACAAGACTGGACACGTTTACTGTCCTTTTGAGAGCAACAGGCGCAAATGTTCTTGATTCGAGCTCAGGTCCATCGATTTTAAAGAAGAAGAAGAAGACAGAACATATGATTACAAGATTCAGAACATTGATTGGCTAAATATGGCCACGATCGAAACCATCGGCCAGTTTTTTTTTCTTTTGGTGTGCGTCAGACACCTAAAAAAATACTTCACAATTATTTGTAAGAGGTTTCTTAAAGATCTTTCTTTTCAAGAAGTCACATCAGGAATAGTGGCAGGTAGATGAACTCTCTTTCTGCTTTCTCTTTCTCTTTGTGATATAATAGATCTAATATCTACCAAAACAGGACGCGGTCACCATGTCACGTGTTATTGTTCCTGTCATCCTTGCCCAAAAAACAATAGTTTCGTCCCTCAGACCTACCACCTGAAGGTCACATGGTTCCGTACATTCACTAAATCTTATACCATTTAGTACTTACTTCATTTATATAAAATACCTTGGCCTAGAGGGTACCTCTGACCTATTTTCGAAGTAGTGGGACAAAACTGCGCCAACCTGTTCTTCCTCCTAAGATTTACGCCCAGGTGTGTGAAGATGGCTGGTTCTCCTTTCCCCTGTCTCAAGATATGGGAATGATCTCCTCTTCTAGATTTGTACTTACGATATAAAAATCAATATGTGTCTACTTATTTAACGACACCAAACAACTGCCTTAAAGTACAACGGTTTGGCATGTCATCAGGTGTGTACTAAAAAAAACCCAGACATTTCTACCAGGAATTAATTGTAATCTAGTGAATTGGCGAAAATACAAGTTCAAATTGCTCAGCCCGTAAACATACAATTACTGTTTCTAAGTTCGATTCGTCCCTAAAAAACCCTTTTGTGTCAGGGATTAATATTCTGCCAATAATCAGTCACTCAGTAGCGCGAGATTGATTGATGATTGCTCACATATGACGTGAGTCACCATACTGACCCCGTGTATCAATTACAGATGCTATGATAGTTGACATTTGTCGCATAAATATATGGTCATAATGGACACCAATTTGTTCCAAAATGCACCTAGCATTATATTATAAACCCATATTGGTAACTGACAGTCTTTTTCAGGTTTTTAAATTGCGAGTGATTTTGAATTCTGTATTGAAAATAGTGCATGGTGTAATTTCTTTTATCAATAGGATCGCATGTGTTTGGGGAATGTCCATAGTTTTGATCTTCAAAAACCGGGACAAATAAATGCTCGTTGTTTCTACATTTTAGAGAGAAGCACGTTTCAAACACGAGATTTGCCTTTAACGTGTTGCCTTTCATCCTTCACTGAGGTTGGCTTCGCACTTTCTCAAGCTCATGGGTAGAAAATTGAAGGCCTGCGTATTGAGACTAGCATCTGTGGATGGTGTTTCAATGATGAACTTTGTTAAATATCACAGATATTTTCATCATATTTATTGTTCAGAAATTCCAGATTCTGTGAGACCAGTCACCTCCCCTCTATTTGCGAGCATTTAAATTTTTTGCACCAACCGAGCATTAATTTGGGGTTCGATACTGTAGAAGCTTCTCTTTCTAATTGGTACTTTACCTGAGAAAACTGACCTTTTTTCAGGACGTGACTAAGTGCAAGTTTTCCCAAGCCTAAGATAACAAAGGTGAAATCTGTTAGTCTTTGAGCTAAAAGAGGATTAAGCAAATCCAGTGTCCACAATATCTGTAGAACTATGATGAGAGCCTGTCCACATAAGACTTGAGATTGTGACAATGAGCCTTCACTTCTCCTGTATCAAAAGACTAACATCATTATTTTAGCTTTACAAAAGAAGTGGATAATTTAGTCTATATTTGGGGTACTAATTGCCCTAATCTTGGAACTTTAACCCACAATTCTTCATCGGATTTAAAGTAATGACGATCGTCTCACTTACTAGCACATGACTGGTGACTTCTGAACTGATCTGTCAACGTAAACCTTGCCTCACTAATTACACCACAACAGTAGAATTGTCATAATCAAGTTATGAAAGCCGAAAACAAATCTACGAAGACTATCTTCACTACAATGTCAGGCAGCATTTACAGTATTTACCCTATTTAAATGTAAATATCTCCTCTGAAAGCGCTTCACGTCAGAAAAATTAAGTCATTATCTAATTAAAACAATTTGAATTTTAATATTTATGTCACAACAAGACAATTTTCATTTTATTCGATATTCAAATAAAAAGTGTCAGTAGAAATTTTCACTCTGTTCAGAAGAATTAATTTGATACCTAAAGAATGGGAAAATAACGATATCGCAAGGTAACGGAATGTTGCCAGAGATGACGCGAGCATATTTGACGTTAAAATTGGCATCCCGAGCTATGAGCTGCCCCCGATGAGTAAGCAACGTTAACATCTCTACGATGTATATTGTTCCTGTTAACGGTTGGTTCACAAGCAACGAAAGAGAGCTTAAATAATTGTTTGGTGTTTCCTGTCTTTTTATGTGGCCGTACAGTTGAAATGGCTGCCCTAAGGCGATGGTGATTTTACGCCAACTGGCTCTTTGATGTTGTGAACGAGGTCTAAGAATAATCTACAGAAACGAAAAACACAAAGAGATTAATGCCTCAATCCGGTGATAATTAATATTTGCGACCCTGTTTCCTTGTTCTGCTGTCCAAGGAGTAAATGATTGGCTTCATAATTTATCTGCTACAAAATGAGAGAGAACTGCGTTTACGGTTCTGAATACTAAATGCATGGGATCTGTTTTCAAGTTTTGCACTCTTCTCTTACCGGTGGCTGATACATTTTTCTTCTTTTTTTCCATACACAGATAATGCAATGAAAGACAATAATACCAAGTATTCTTGTTTTGTGATCATCCCTCTGCTGTTTATGCTATTCACTCGTATGGAAATTTTATTTGGTACTTATTTCTGGTACTGGTAATAAGAATCATTTTGCGATGCAAAAGAATATCCTAACTAAGCAACCATCGTCTTGGTCCATTGAAACTGTCCATCACACAAAGGATGATTAGTTTTTCATGCGTTGGATCCATTTTGTCAAGTTGAATTTTAATCGCACATGTAGAATATCATCAAACAACAGCCTGCAGGACAAGTACAGTCCTCACTACTCGTGTGAACAAGTTTTTTGGAAATGATACGAGACATTCTTCTACTACACTTTTACTGACTAAAAACAACCCACTTCCGCATCCTGCTCTCGCTCTCTCTTACTTGGGCACAACAGTAACTGTGCTCGATTAGCCCTTCGTAGGAACAGACTGATAGTACCCATTAGGACATGTAGTTACAGGTGCGTGTACCATTCTGATACTAATAGTATATGTTGCAAATAAAACTACCCAGAAAACAAGGCTGTCATGCTCTGTCATTGTCATAAAACGGTAATCGAGATTCACACAGCAAAACCATGCTGTTAATGAACTCTCTCTGAATTTTACGACAACTTCTGAGCAGCGAGCACCCTTACCTGGCAGCAGTTTCTGTTCTCTCAAAGAATTTAGATTATAATCCAAATTTTATGGTTCTCTCAAATATAAATACGTCATATTAGCAGAGTTTTGTGTAAGTCGTGGTCTATCTGTCCGTTTAAGTAATCGCTTGATAGGAGAGACAATCAATAAAATACATGACATGATGAGCAATTTAAGGCCACATATATTTTATACATTTGTAATGTTTCCAACTATCATGAGCATTTAAAACCGAAAAAATATGGTTTCGGAATAGAATAGCAGATATATCATTGTCAAATAACCGGATCGTCCTATTCAAAAAGAGAAAAAGGTTTTTCATTGAAAATATCAAATCCACAATCGAAATTTATACATGGAATTCCTGAACACTAATCATCCAAATAATGAGCCTAGATCATACATTATATTCCGTAGTTCAGCTTTGCCTTTGTGGCCACTCGTAAGTAATGATCACAAAGAAATCGAAAGAAAAAAAAAGCAAACACCTTTCTCTTCTTTTTCAGACATGTGACAGGAGTAATGTATCTAACTTATGAAAAATGACGAAGAAAACAAAGTGAACTATTGGCTTGGGGGAAGTACAGGCCCTCTAAAGAAATGAAGTGGATATCAGTTTCAATGAAGACGATTGCCCAACAGCCATTCCGTAATTAGTCATATCATGGTATTTTTAATTAATGGGAATCTCGTTTTTGGAACCTCTTAATCGAGAGTACGAGGCCTTTATCTGAACTGAATTAGAAGCTTTTTCTTGTCTTCGAGGGTTTCCCTTTTCCTTTGTATACATGTGTGATGTATACAAATTAGGAACATGGCAGAAAACCAGAACCAAATCAAGGGACAACTGATAACGCAACAGATTATTTCCTCGTTGCAATAAATCCTTTTCTTCCCGACATCCTTTGCCACTTGATTGTAATATCAAATACCCATTACGCAACCGACAAAGAAACCTCGGCATTTGAATCTTCTACGCAAAGGAAGGAATATCACTTCTTTCTCATTTTTCTTTCTTTCTTTTGTAGCAATCAACCAAACAAAGCACGACTGTCGGACCAAGGTATCTTAGGCTGATGGGATATTAAAGCTACGAAGCCTCTGGGAATAACGATGCAATTATACAGTGTAAGCGGCCTAAAGATTTTGCCTAACAAGACCGTGGGTACGTAATAAAATGGATTTATATGACATCTTTTCTGTCCGTTTCCGCTTTCATCTGTCACTATCCGTAAATAGGCCCATCCGTAAATAACACCTTCGCTATCTGACTGGAAACACTAAAAGATCTTGTTTTACGAAGAGGCTTCACAGTGGTGCAGTTACTGATACCTCAGTTTAAGGCGGGTTCCTATTGTTATATTCTAGAGGTTAGCTCAAATTATTGAAACAGGTTTGCTGAAAAAAAACTTGGAACACCAAATCCTAAGTGAGATAAATGAAGCCAATTTCATTTTGTTTTGAAGGTAAATGTTACTATTTGTCATAGCCAGATTCCAGTAGCACTAAGCGACCCCGGTTCATCATGACTATATACCAAGCAACCATAATCCCGAACATGTGAATTGACCGAAATGGGCAACAGTCACACATGAGTGACCTACCCACTGAGTGCCCTCTGCTAGGGTGTGACATGCACTGTGATACTTGTTACCTAAGATACTTGTTAGTCCCTTTGGGCATGATTTTATGTATTGCACTATGAACTTGTAACTATGACTAGAAGTACTACAATAAATATCTACTGTACAGATACCTCAACAAATGTATTAGAGTTATCACTACAGTCTGCTGAGATGATCACACATGCAGATTTTGGTATGTCAAGCGCATACGGACTCTACCTAATATAACCGTATCAAGAGACGTATCACTATTCTTTGATTATTCTTGACCAATTTCGCCCTTGACACAAGAGTGATACACTGACCTCACTTTATGGTAAGGATCAACCGTATTAATAATCAAAAAAAACAGTGGAAACAGGACCTGAGGGAATCCGCCTGGTTGTTGTAATCCGGATCAAACTTAGCTGATTAATTACAGTATCAAATCTCAAAGGCGTTCAAAACACGTTCTGATCAATAGACAAATTGTAAGCGAAGTCTTACACTCCAAACAGACCATAGAATTTTCACAGCATTGTTGTGGAGTGAGTATCTGCGGAACTACGTGATACGTGTGATGGGAAATAAAGACCTGTTCACACTGTGCGATTTGCAACTGTGATTGGTTTTTGCTTATAATGGGCAGTATGGGAGCTTCTGATGTTGTTGCAGTCGCACAGTGTGAATACTTCCATTCAGTCATGTACAATCCATTAGTTCCAGCAAGAGAAATCGCAGTTGCAATCGCACACAGGGTTGCTACGCTCAGGTTGAGACAAAATTCCCTGTGTTTTCCCTGTGCTCTTGCTATTTTCCCTGTGTTTTTCATTGACAAAAAATCAAATATTTTCATTTGTAAATGGTCTTCACCAACCCCAATAGCCATCCGTTCCTAACACAAAGGTTTGAATAGGTTCACTTCAACAACCCCTCAAGAATTTACAAAATAACAGCCAAAAGTTAACACGCCATGGTCCTGGCACAACACAGAAAGAAGTTAATTCTACCCACTTAAATGACAAGTTTATTATTCTTTTAACTCTCAAATGTCCGTGTTGGTGGTAAATTCCCTGTGTAAAAACATACTTTTAATTTTTTTTTTTTGCAAATTCCCTGTGTTTTCCCTGCCTTGAAAAATTGACTTTCAAATTCCCTGTTTTTCCTGTGTCATGGCAACCCTGGCACAGTGTGAACAGGCCTTGAAGCCGGTTCAGCTGTAATCTGGATTATATTGATTAAAATTTTAATTTAAATCCGGCGTTAAGGTGAATATTGCGCGCAATTCTGTGAAAGTGAGCCGCTTGACTTCACAAATTTCCGCTTTTCATGTCATTTTCAACTGAATTTTACTTCTGTGGAAGGATAACTTTCAAGACGATAAAAATTACAGAGATACACTTTTATGTTCTTAATAAAAGGACTGAATTGCAGCTGGTCATAATTACAGCAACACATTCATCATCACTTTTTATCATCGCACGTTGAGTTTAAAACTCAATTGTAATCAGGCTAATTAAAATGCAGCCCCAAAAATAAACTTGGTTTACCTAGAAAGTAATTAATTATTAATCAGACATGTGTGAATCTTGGAAAAAAAAATCTGCCACAATTTCCACAATTCGCACAGACATCATTTTATCATGTTGTTTCAGTGACCGCTAATTCAAATTTACCCTCAGGCTAAATGAAATATATCTTGGTCATTTGAAACCAATACTTTATAAACGCTAATTAGATCTATTATGTATGACTGCTGTTTCTTCCTTGAGCTTGGGAACCGCGTGAAAACTGCACTGAAGATGCGATGAGCAAAATACTTAAGGTATGTTCACACCGAAGGACTCCGTCACGGTCACCATAACGTTCGCACCTTTTATTTCTCTCACAGGCATTGTGACGAGCAGATTGAGTTGCATACCCATTCTGCCCATCAACGTAACGTTTGTTGCGGTGACGGTGACGGTGACGCAGTTGCTCGGTGTGGAATGACCTTTAAAGGTACAAGATGCATTCTTTTGGAGACGATTTGTTATTTCCCCAGGTTTCGAGTTTATCCAGTGCTAGTGGGCTCTGACTCCACAGAAACAGCAGGATAGTCTTCAAACTGAAGTAAATTGCCATTATTTCTTTTTGCTAATCTTCGACCTGATCCTTCTGACTGCTATTAAACTATTTATAACTAAATTGAAAGTGAAAACATAGTGATTGCTAATGGAGTCAGGTACTATCATTTCTAAAAGCAATTAAATTAAATGAACAGTTGTTTAATAAATTCCAAATATTTCATCTATAATTGTAGTTGTTCTTTTGACACTGGGGAGGCAGATTGGTGCAAATGGTTTCTTGCCATAATTGTTTTCTCTGTTTTACATGTCAAAATGTTGAAACTAAATTACTATCAACTGTGTAACCCTGTAACAATAATAGCACGATAGCAACACGGCCAGCAAATGCCCATTATCCCTAGAACAAGGATTCCTCAGAAGCAAGGGTACAACCAATGTTTACATTCTGAAACTTAATGTACATTAGTGTACGACACAATATGCTTTGTATTATTCAAGGGTGAGGCAAGCCATTTTATCCAATTCATAATTTGGTGGCTTACCTTTCACGAAGTCCTATTTCAAAAATGACATTGCAATGTTGAACGTTCGAAATATGCTGGCCTGTAAAATGAAATCACTGATAAACAAATCAGCTGACTGGTCAGAAGCGAATTATCATAAAATTGCCAGAAATTTTCTTAAACCCTTTCTACCCCATCAATGAATCACTAAGCTAACTCTGAACGAGCCAGCAATTATCGGGAGTACATGTCGACTGAGAGGGGCCCCCACATACATTCCCTCGTGTACAGTTGCTTGTTTGTAACTTCCAGCTCTCCATTTTAAGATCGCTATCAATAGGTAATAATTCTATTGTGACACTAATTCCTATTGTTAAGAACATTAAGCTGGGAGAATAAGGACACGATCTGAACTAGATATCAGAGAAGATTCCAGGGGAAGATTCCACTTTGCTGGTCGTGTTTGCGAATAAGTATACCAATGGATACTCACGAAATTAATTAGTTCTCGAATGGAAAATTCGAGAGATTAGGTGGTCCTCTTAATGAAATTTTGACCGTTTTCGTACACAAATTCAGTGTCGTACTGTCACGTCGTAATATGGCGTCATGACGTAATTATTTAATTCGAGAACTTGCAGGGTTATTTTTGGTGGCTCGTTAGAGTCATCTTAGTGGTTACTTCGAGGGATTCGTAACATCTTGTCCAGGGCGCTCTTAACACCCAAGCCTTTGGCAGTTTTATGATAAGTAGGCCTACTTTAAGTTGCATTTATTGGTTGGAATTTGTTTGCACAAAATGCTGCCATGATGTCATTCAGATCTAACAATGTCACGCGACGCCATTTGAACTGTGCCCATGACGTCATTTTTAATGTCTTTGACAAAACCATTGAACTCTTCTTTTCTCAAAGTTGAGTCGACAAATGAATTCGATGCTGAGTGAAAATACAAGCGACAAAGTCTCTCTGCGGAATCAGCAAAAATCAAATCTCATAGTATTGCCTGTGGTGGTTGAGCGAGCAGTCAACAACAATTGAATACTCCGGGTCAATATAAATATATATATAAATGAAAATATCCTAAATTTAGATATAACATTTATTTGTAAATTGTGCTGACTGAGGTCGATAAGTGTAGTGTCATTAAAGGAACAGGTACTTTTCAACAAAGAATTTACAACTCGAGAGTCATCTTTGGAGAGCAAAAATTGGGTGCGTCATTTGAGTTTTTCCTAAATAGAGATCCATTCTGTAGATTCTACAAAATCACGAGAAAACAAAATGTAGCAAAATGTTACCCACAGAGGGAGTTGAACCCAAGGTCTCTGACTTAAATGCCCTGTATGCTACTGTCTGAGCCAATTCCCTATTCGTTGGACGTTTGAACACCTTTAGACCCAAAAAATTCTCCAAGTCCTAGAATCAATGGAGCATGACTATATGAGGATCTTACAGAGACTTCCAGCAAATAGGGAATTAGCTCAGACAGCAGCATGCAG
>JBCAUG010274102.1:0-18023 GCA_038406175.1 Haplosyllis leylae
GAAAGCAGCAGTCAATAAAGAGTCACAGCGCAAGTCTCGCCTCTTCGTCGTGTGTCCGTACATCACATTTTAGTTTCAAAGTTTTGCAGTAACAAGTTACTTTAATAGCGGACAAAGGCGTCACCCAGAAATACGGAAACGCATTACACACATCTAATTTGTCATTCACTTTTGCGATTTTACTAATCGCTTTTTCGGATTGCACATTAATCATGTGTAGTTTCTTTAGTAAAGTTACTTTTTCCTTTACTAGACTCAATAACTTGGCCCCTTTTGCCTGTTTTTTATCTTTAGCATAGTGCAAGGTAAATGTTTGAACAATAAATTTCATGTGTTCCCAAATTCTTATGTCCGAATCTGCAAACTCTGTATTGTTCAAGGCCTCTCTTATTTTCTCTCCTACTTCTTTCACAAATTTTACATCATATAACAATGTATTGTTAAATTTCCAAAAACCATTTCCCCTTATCACAGGGTCCAAGGCCACCCCAATTTCCAGAAAACTATGAACTGATATTGTATTTGGCACTATTTCGCATCCCATAACTAAGCCTATATCAGCAACCGACATCAGAAAATAGTCCAACCTTGAAAAAACTGCTGGATTTCTTCGGGACCAACTAAATTGCCCTTCTTCTTGATGGATGTGCCTCCATACATCAATCCAATGATATTCCTCCTAAGAAATCATTAACGTCAACTGCTGAATTACTCTGTTTGTTTCACAGTTACTCTTTCCAACCACTTTCCTATCCTTACTTGGGTCTAATATATTTTTATACAGGGAATTTACCACCAACACCGGGAAATTTAAGAGTTAAAAAAAAGAACTTGTAATAAGTGGGCTGTGTTGTGCCACCATCTTGATCTGTGAACGTTTAACTGCTGTTTTACTAATTCTTGAAAGGGCTGATGGAGTGAGCCTATTCAACCCTTTGTGGTTCACTTGCGGAGGAAAGGATGGCTAAAGGGGTTGTGGAGGCCATTTACAAATACAATATTTTATTTTTTGTCAATGAAAAAACACAGGAAAAATGGCAAACGCACAGGGAAACACAGGGAATTTTGTCCTAGTCGGAGCGTGGCAACCCTGGTCCCTGTTGAGAGCACATGTAAGGCCAAATTTTACATTATTGGTTGATGAGAATGACCAATGAGCCAATTTCACTTCGTAGTTCGCTTGTTTGAATTTCCTATGTGATTCGGCGCGAGTCTTTGGGAATACAATACGAGTAGCCCTCGTAAATGCAAAATGAATTAGAAACAAGAAAGCCGCCATATTCTAAAACATAAGATGTTGAAGTACTGTCAAATCTGCAACATTTTCCTTTTATCTATGGTGTTTGTAAACCGCAAATTTGATTTCTTAGAACCCATCTGGAAGCGCGTCGCTTTCACATACTTGAATAACGTAGTGAAAGTGGATCTTTACTCCCGAGTGAGCATGAAATACATTGTTCAAAAAAGAAGATCTACAGTGATATGTACACATTAAGGTTTGCGTTGATAAAAAAAATACCTGGGAAATATTTCTGTCATCTGGCAAGGAAGTTTTCTATCCGTTCAGAGAAGAAACCAAAAAAAATTATGATTTGTTGAAATATTTGTTCAGAAATTTCGACCGTACGAAGGGGAAGTTGATTAAAGAATTCTTAGGTGTTTCTCCGGGTCCACTTTCGAAACAGGAGAAACACAAAAGACCCAACTCAGAAAAAAGAAATATTTTCATTTTATTCAGTATTTTTCAATCTCAGTTTAACTAATCCTTGCGTTTATTATCGTGAAATGTGCAAAATAAGTTGCAGACATTTCTGAAATACAGGCATATAGATGCTCGAAGAGATGCTAAACTATGTTGAAAAGATGGCATGATGTGAGATTTTTGTTATGTCGAGGAATGTCAGTAACCAGCTCTAAAACTTGTGTTGTCAATATGTGTGTGTTTATTGCTACAAAATACGCGAACTGTTAAAAGCAGCAGGGACATGGTACATGTCAAAAGGTAGGATTGCTAATAAAATAATGAACTGGTGTAAAGTGTTTTGGGGATGAAAAATTATTGCTAACAAACTGTCATTAACTGTTAAATTACATGTAAATGAAAAATGAGGCAAGTAAACATTAATAGGCAAAACACTTCAGGACTTGCCAACTACTTGCAATTTTTGATGTGCAGCAAGAGTTTTGGGGAGGAAATTAGATCTGATTGGTTACATATGATCCTAATTTGAGCTTAACATTTCCGAGTCAATAAATGTTTACCATCCGCGTGAGCGGGTAGGTAATAATTTCAGTCAGGCCTGTGTCAGGGTGGCCACGGCACAGGGAAAACCGGGAATTTGGATGTTCATTTTTCCAGGCAGGGAAAACACAGGGAATTTGCCAAAAAAATATTAAAAATACAATTTTACACAGGGAATTTACCTCCAACACAGGGAAATTTTTGAAGTTTTAAAAATTAAGATTGGTGTGGTGGGATGTTGCTACAATTCTTAGACTTTCTGAAGCAAATGTTGAGTTGGGGAACAACCCAATAATGGAATAATATTTTTGCAACAGACTCCATCGCATTTGTTATTGTAGATTACAGGATAATATTAGTAGTTATATTTTGAAGCCGAAAAAAACACAGGGAATTTTGACTTGATCGGAGTGTGGCCACCCTGCTGTGTGTCTGTGTCTACATGTATACACCTTGACCATATCAGGGTCAATTTTGAGTATCAGATGATTGGGTCAAAGTCAAATGAATTAATGTCATGGCATCAAGCCAAGCACATGTACCTCTACAATTCGCAGTAACTTTTTCTTTCTTTCTTTCTTTTTTTTTTTTTTTTTTTTTTTAGATTCCGATAGTCCTTCAGAAGGAGCCAGACATAGATCAATATGGTAAACCTACTTATGATCCAGATGGCAAGCAGAGATTTAAGTGTGGCTTTAAGATTGGAGGGGGCATAGATCAAGATCCTGCGAAGAGCCCTCAAGGCTATCCAGATAAGGTAAACAAACAAAAATTTACTGTCCATCTTGACATTTTTTTATGTTTTTTCACCGCAATACCACTGAGTAGTCTACAGCTAGGACCTGGGAGTCATAATGCGTTTATTTAAGAATCACCTGCGTAAAATGCCAAGGCCAATTGTTGAAACCAATTTTTCCCCCCGAAATATCAGGGTTGCCACGTGTCAGGGAAAAGTCAGGGAAAAACAAAATTCTCTCCAGGTCAGGGAATTGTCAGGGAATTTTGAAAAAATGTCCGGGAATTTTGGTCATTTGACCAATATCAGGGAATTTTGTCATGACAATAAATTTTTTTCTAAAAATGATAAGATTTCCTTTGCTTGCATATTTTTTCAAGTCCTAAAATTTTTGCTAGCCTTGCTTCACTCAGTATTCCTTCCCATCATATATTTTTCAAAATGATTTATTACTTCCATGAGTACTATTTTTACATTAATTTTGTTGTCTGTGAAGAACATTTATGTAGAAGTGGGTATTTTAATTGTTTTGTCGATAATCCTTGTTTTTCACTTGGAAAAATAAAATAAATTGTCAGGAAAAATGGTAATATGTCAGGGAATTGTTAGGGAAATGTCAGGGAATTTTAAACTGACTCAAAAGTGGCAACCCTGAATATAACTTTGACATTGTTTTCTATCGTTATTGGTTATTATGTATGACAAAGATCAACGGCGCTCTACTTGTACTAAATTAATGATTGACAGCGCGATTCACGAAGCTGCCGACCTCACAACTTCCTGGCTGTTCAGGCTTTTGACTGGTATAATTCCTTAAAATACCCATAGCCGTGAATGGAACCGTTAGCCTGAACGCCCTTTGAACACCGTTCAGCCAGACGCTTTTGAATCACGCAGTGAACGCAACTGATGTCATTACTGGGATTGCTCACGATTCCAGCTGTCGTCTAAAATTTCACATTCATTGATATTTACTTGTAGGTTGGTTATACTCTGCGAAGTTCTTTTGAAAAACAGTTATATGATATATTGTATTTGAGCATTTCAGCAATGCTATTAAAGTTCATTGAAAATAAACATTTATTGTTTTTACAGGGAATCTATGTGACGCACGTCTACGACAATGGCCCGGCTCATCATGCAGGCCTGCAAATACATGACAAAATACTGCAGGTATGTGGATTCTATTTTTGCATGAATGAGCAGAATATTTTGTGAGCTCTTACAAGAGATAAACTAAACCAAATGTACGTGTTATTTTCTGCATGGTATTATCTGTAATTATTATGGTTTTCTGAAGGTCAATGGGCATGATTTAACGGTAGTCACCCACAAGAAGGCGGTTGAATACATTAAAAGGAAACCTATACTGAATATGTTAGTGTACAGAAAAGGCGTTCCTCAGTTACAGAAACCTATGCATACAGGACCTCAATTCCAGGTACCATTAAACTTTGTTTCTTGGGTAAACTACATGTGAATGTTGTACGTTTGACACCGAAAACTGCTATCGAATAGTTTATCATTTCGTCCCCTTGACACTACAGGCCTACCCTCAGAACCAGGGATACCCACAGCAGCCATACCATGGCCAGTATTCACCAAACCCGCACTCTCCGGCACCACAACCACAGTATGCAGGCAGACCATACTGAATTATGAACGACCTAATGCTTTGTTGAAAGTGCACTACTGCGATCTTGGGTTAGAAATAGTATTTAAAAGGTGCAAACAGTTATATCATTGTGTCTGTATTTGTTACTTTATGTAAACGTACTAAATTTCTCGCGCATTTCACTGGGGCAGTGCTCAAACATTATGATTGATCATTGCCTGGCATATATATTATTAAAAACTGCAACATATTCTTATTGATCTGATGGAATCTTCAGAATCTGAAATAACGCATTCTTGATAAATATTTCCATTTATTGAAATTTGGTTCAAAATGTTGGACAGCTAGTCAGTCATGTGATTGATTCAAGCTTTCCTTTATTGTTTGGCTGTTGTAAGCATATAGTTTTCCACTGTGCAACATATTATTTTGAAGGTGAAGAAAAAATAACCCAACATTTTATGGCTGTTATGAAAAACAAAGTTGCCACACTTCGATGAAGATCAAATTCCATGTATTTTCCCTGTTTTTGTTTTTGTTTTTTTTTTGGCCTAAAACTAACATTATTTGAACTACAATCACAAATGCAATTGAGCATGTTGCAATAACCTCATAAACTCAAAATCTGCTTCAAACTTTAAAACATTTTAGCCACACCCTACTATATTTTGGTATATCCTTTTTCATAACAGCAAAATTTTCCCCGTGTTGGAGGTAAATTCCATGTGTAAATACATATTTTTAATAGTTTAAGCAAATTCTCTGTATTTCCCCTGTCTGGAGAAATGAACATCCAAATTCCCTGTTTTCCCTGTGCCATGGCAACGCCGAAAAACTGTGAACTTGACGTTTCAAGCAGTACCTGATATATGATATGAAGTGTAACATTGACGTCGGACTCCCCATTCTGCCAGCGAACCTTTTGCCCTTTATCCAGTCAAATTGGATGAAAATATGGGTTCCTATAGTATAAAAACATATTATATGGTGCTTTTAAAAATGAGACGGGATATTTCAAGTATTACTTAATATTGTTTAATAGATTTAGTTCTGCTTAATGGTTCTGTTGATCTGTAAATAATACGCTTAGGCCAAACATTGTTAACTGCTCCAGATTGTTTGTTCTGGGAAAAAAATCATCCTATCGTTATATTTTGCTTTGAAGATTTTATGTATATCAATGTGCAACGTACCAATTAATTAAAGAAGGTCGATTTGGGTCCACATTTTAAATTACTCGTACCAATATCGGGCCATGACTTCAAAATATTCCATGCAGAAGTATTTTTGTATTTAGAAATTGAAAATTAGTACGACTAATACTTTGTTATTAATACTTTGTTATTTCAAAGAGTTTATGACGGGCAAACATAAATCAGTTGTACCTTTTAAAACGAGTTTAACTTGAGATTCTTTACTTGTCAAATTTGTAGCGTCTTCCATCGTTGATCTCTCGGTTCACCTCTTTGTACAGATATACAGTATGTAAATTTAAATTTTTCAATAGGCTGTATACTCACGATTAAATTGTATCTCAATACAAAACTCATATCTGACACTCCTGTCAATTCTCTCAATTTCTAAATTGCATTTTTTCATATTTGAATCATTTAACATATCATTTATTGTAATGCAGTATAGCATTACTTCCTACAATGTTTCATAGTATGTTGCACATATTGTTAGTTCTTTGTTGTTTATCTTCAGGTCTTTGCACTGGTTCTGTTTGTGTAATTCATACCGACTGTTCTTTATGTTGATTGAAAAGTCTACTAAAATTTCTGTTCTCATTTTACAACACATCTCTGCGGTGTTTTAAATTATACATCATTAGTATATTTTGAAAGCAAAACACGTGTCTGAAATATCAGTTCCAACCTTTCTTTTACCCAATACTTGGTATGTAATGGAGTTACCCTGTCCAATCGAGTTTTTCCCTCATGGAGATGTATTCTCTAGATTCTACATAATCACGAGAAAACAAAAAAAAATCCACCAGCAAAATGTTACCCCCAGTGGGAGTTGGACCCAGGCACCTCTGGCATTCATGTCCTGTGTGCTACTGTCTGACCTATTTCCCTTACTTGCTGGAAGCCTCAGTCCTTTAGATCATTATGTAGTCATGCTCTATTGATTCCATATAATATCTAAGTCCAAGAATCAAAAGAGCATGGCTATATGTGAATCTAAAGGGCTGAGACTTCTAGCAAATAGGGGAATTAGCTCAGGCAGTAGAACGCAGGACATGAAAGTCAGAGGTGCCTGGGTCCAACTCCCACTGGGGGGTAACATTTTGCTACTGGATTTTTTTAGTTCTCTCGTGATTCTGTAGAATCTATAGAATCTAAAGCCAATTACGGAAAAAACTCTTAACACACACCAACAAATCGCTTTCTAAGCTGGGTATTGAATACTAGCCATGCACATGCAGTGTTCTGTGTGATCTATTTTGTAGAATACATTACGTCTACACGAATGTAACCAGAGAAAGTAAACGCCGCCATTAGCGTGCATTATTCTATTAACTGTCTGATTTTTTTTCGAAATAGTAACAGAAATGTTACCTTTATGAACCTTATATGAATCTGCTGTACTTCTTCTGCTATCTCCAATCTAAACTGTATGTAACCTTCATAAAATGAAAGGATCCTCAACCCTAATTATTTTGTCAATAGGATATAATTTCAAATAATAGGCGATATTTAAGTCCAAATAAAGAAAATTTAGTTTAACGTTCACATTTTGCATTATGCAAGTCTCTAGTTCGATGCTTCAATGATATTGTCGATTACTGATGTGATATTAGTTGTTGGGTGAAATTATATGACGTTATGGATCTAGTGTGATAAGATAGAACTTCTCACAAATCTTGGTCAATTGTGCTTTTGCAGCAAAAAAAAAACAACAAAACAACTGTACTCCATTCGCGACACGATTACGTTATAATCACTGAGAAGTTGTGTAATTGAATATGTATTCGTAGTATTACTACCAATATAATTAAACAGCAACGTTGAAATCTTCGAACCTAATGTGATATTGATCCTTCCAGTCTCGTAATGTTTTGTGGAATTATATTTGCGGTAGCGAAGAGAATACATATATTTTATTACCCCGCGTATTCTTGTGTTCCATATAATTTCATTCAATGTATTTGTATCCTTTTGTACTATTTAGAAATAAACTGTTTGTATTTAATTGCTTCTTGCATAGATTTGTATCAATTACGCGGAATGTGAAAATGTACAATATTGCAGCTCGTACAAAGTGATGGTAATTAAAATGTCGGGGAGTATGACGTTTACATTCAGGCCTGATCGAAGAAAACTATCGGAATTTGATGCTGATGAATAAATAGAACAATTTATTGAATAACAGAATTAACAATGATACAAATATTTTCTATGATATATGGTAATATAGAAGTAACTTGAAGAAATTTTAATTCATAGTGATTGTGTTTTAATTCATAGTGATTGTGTATTAATTCCCTCGCTAATCTTGGTTTCAAATGTGTACCAAAGATTTTTCAATGAAAGAGATTCTATAATTATGTTTAGTGCTTTCAATTTCTACTTGTAATTGTAATCATTCTCGTTGCCCGATATTTTTAAGTTACCGCAGGAATGTAGATGGGGTGTATTGTAGCACCCTGGGTCAATTTGTTTCAATTTAATGGGGTTTTTGGGGTCGAAAATTCGCAAAACATAGGGCTGGCACCCACTTACCAGAAATACTGAATCCGACCCAGGAATAGTATTCTGAACAATTTGGCAAGAGTATGGACTGTTACTTTATGTTTCACCTTGGATAGATTCTGCTTTTCGTGATACTTTTGCTGGTTTTGGCATATCAAAATAACATGTTTTACATGCACTGACTGACTGATCTGCACGAAAAGTGAAAATCAGTTTTCAGTGGAGGAAATACTTTAAAAGTAAGAACATTCTTATTTGTATCTCCCAGTTCTGGTAAAGTCTGGTGGACATTTAATAGACATGTATCACAAAAAACACATCATTGTACAAAGTACATCTCGCTTACAGAGAGTTCGGTTGCAACGAGCACCTGGCTATCATGACAAGGTTTCTTTGCATTAAAATGATTGGCAGCTATGTTAAAAACGTTCGGTTTACTATGAACAGTTTCTTTTGCATCTTTATGCCCATTGTAAGCGGGACCTACCGCAATTACGGCAGTTCCAGTTCAATGTGACTTTAATTGACATTAATATGATTATTTCGAACTTTATGTATTCCATTGTTGATGCGATGCTTAAATCTGATATCTTTATCCAATGTGATATTAAATTGTGCGACATCAAAATATTCAATATTTGCCTGTATTGAGGGAACGTTCTCATAAGTACATTTCCTGAAACTGCTACTTTTGATATGCAGTACTTTAAGAAGGCACACGATTGAATATTGAAACTCTATTAACTGAATTATAAACCAGACATTAACTATTCCAGATTCATCAATTAAACAGTGTCATGTATGCGGTGTTCAGTGATACAAGTACAACTTGCCAATGCTTTTCTTAGACATTTCATGGAATGAAAATTTCTCTTTTTCAAAAGCAATTGTGTTACAAAATGAAGGAAAAGTGCAAAGTTTGAACATTCACAGTAAGAAACACATATTCCCAACTTTAAAATATCGCGTTCCATTCACACAAATAAGATTCTTTGAAAAGTCACTTGAGACTGAACGGTTAAATCCCTATTAAGTTCATTCAGTCTGGTAATATGTTCAAAATGTCTATGGACAGAGTCAAAAATATGCTAAACGGAATGATCTCACTGAAATAAAACCAGTGCAAGAAATAAGAAATAATTGTAAGTGTTCTGATCGTTTAAAACAAATCATTGTCATACTCTGAAGATAAAGCTGAATACTACAAGGCGTTATAATGTAACCAAGCGTCTTTCCTTAAGGCTAAAATGTTATAAAATAATACCTTTATCGTCGGTAATTGAAATGTACATTTTTACAAATACAAGTTCATGTCCTGCATTATGTCATGTCTCACTCATTCTGACTTTCGCCCTTTCGACCAAGACTTACTTTCCTATTTGTAGATTTTTAAAACCTTTAGACTTGTGTCTTATTTGTTGACTCTTCTGAATTGGATTGTATCCTGCACATATATTTATATGCAACAAGCCATTTGACAAATGAAAGGACGTTTAAATTGTGAATTCTCAACCACAATTAACACACAGTGCATCAAAATCAATTGCATTTTTCGCGATGGACAATCCTGTCAGATCTGGCACGGCTACAGGAAAAAACCGAACTTTAGTCATTTGCTATCATTTTTTTAGTATGAGATATTTATCGAGAAAAGGTCATTTTAGAAGGGTCGGCAAGTACAAATGGTCTTAACCTGTGATATGCTGAGCATTCCTGATGATCACATTTTGTATCTTGCAGGTCTCACAAATCTGACACAACTACTTATCGCGAAAACCTCGAATGCAAAATACTCGAGTTTCTTAAACATGTCAAATATACAGATTTATAGGAAAACAAGTCTCCGTTCACCTTTTTTACCTCCTGAGACTAGATTATCATAATCTGGTGGTTCGCTCGTGATCTAAACCAGTGTTATAAGTCATAAATACTGCAGAAACACTCCTATGAAAAGACTACTGGAGTTCAGATTGGGTGCTTTTTCGTTTCAACTGTACTGTGATCCTTGCATTGACCATAACAGCGGTTTTACTGTGGAACGAGTCACAAGCATTAAACATTCATGTATGGGGTGAAGGAAAACTAAATCTTTCAATAAAGCACTAGATAAGGACGGATTTTAGTGGATCTTGTGCTGGTATGGTGGACAGATACAAATAAGAAAGAACTGCACCAAAACGACGTTCTTCAGCATAGTTCATGGCACAAAGAAACATGTTACACTTTCGGTTCATTTTAATTGTCATAAATTGATTAATATTTTATGTACAAAAATAAGTGCTGCTTCCATGTAATATTTACGCAAAAGATGATACTCTACTCCTACATTATTAAAATGGTTTCAACATTCCATACATAATTAAGTCCACGTCTATGAAAGTATTTTCCTACACCACAGAAATACACTATTCACTTACAATGATAATAAGTATATGACATCTGCTTGTGATATCAACAGATTGAGCTTTCAGCACATAAACTTATAGCAGATAAGCGACTGTTGCTTCTCGTTACGTCGACAGGAGTAACACTAAGGCAGTGCGTGTCCGTCAGGCCCGGAAGCTCCGAACTTATGTCTCCAGCTGTACTTCCGTACAGGTCTTCACATACTGGAGCTGTGAAAAGACAGTACAGATACCACTGAGAATTGTTTTTGTATTGCCAGATGACGGATCCAACTCACGGACTAAATGTTTTAAATTTCTTGTATTTTCTCGAAATTCTAATAAAAATAAAGAGTTGGTGCCCCCATCTGGGGATTGACCTCCCTTGTATGAGAAATCAGGAATATGTTTTGGACATTTTCTTTTTATAAAGTTATTCAAGTTACCGTTGATTCTTTTAACTACGACACTGACATGACTAGGCCACATATTCAACTGAAGAAAATGAGATGTTTACTTACCCCAAACAAAAAGTAAACCAGCAGCACCACGCACGTCACGTTTATACACTTCCTAAACAAGCAATAATGAAACATGGTGAGGGTATGCATGCAACCAAACGCAAAAAAAACAAAACGTAAATTAGAGAAACCCAAAAGGCAACATATTGAGAAAATGATATTCTTAAATAAGCTGAAAGTTTATTCGGGTTTTCATCACAAGAGTTTCTGTTGAATGTTTTCTTAAATCTCACAGACCTAATTGGAACAGTCTAAGTCTGTGCATATTTGCAAGTCAGATTCAAGGAGTGTCTCACATTAATTTTTACATTTTAGAGACATCTTAACACCGAAATTCACCATTCAACATTAAGAAAAAACTTCAAAATAAGTACTTTCTTAGTTGGCAGCTTTAGCAGATATTCTTGAAGTAAAAACCTAAATTTTTACAGTATACCAAAATAGTTTAAAACTCTTTTAATAAAGCTGGAAATTATAAAAGATCAACAAACAAAGGCATGAACTTACGCAACATGCACTTAAAGCTTAAGACACAGGATCATGTTACTGTCTGGGTTCTATTGAATAGGGTTTTCCTACCTGATGGGTTCGTCACAGTCCTCTGCATTGCATCATACGGTAGGTTTGCAATTGTTTCCTCAAATGTTGGGATAGTTGCCATATGGAAACCTTGCCCATTATTTTGTCCGACCATCATTCTCTCCTAAAATGTAATAAATTATTAATCTCACAACATAGTAAAGTAGTTGATTTCATTAGATCTATGTTTACTATGTAGAAAAAAGAACGCACGAACAAGCTGAACAAGAAAGTCCTCCTGCGTGAAAGCTAGAAGCATACCACCCGTGCCGCACGTATTGTGGGAGGGAGGGGGCTATCAGCTGTCCGATCGGGAGGGATACCCCTAATCCTGTCTAGGGGAGAGGAGGGATGGAGGGGGGGGGGTTGAAGGGGAAGGGAGGGAGGTACCCCTGGTCCTGCCATGGGGGAGGGGGTAGAATCACTTGGCTAGGGTACAGGGCAGGACCAGGGGTACACCCTCCCCCTCCCCTTCCCTAGGCCCATAGTCATGTATGAAGGGAGAGGGGTGTGGGGTCACTTGGCTAGGGTACCCCCCTCTCCTCCAGCTAAGTCTGGTCTAGGGGTAGGGGGGGGTCACTTGACTGGGGTACTCCCCCTCCCCCACCCCCAGACAGACAGACAGGTGTAAAAACCTTATCTTCCCGCATCCTTCGGGTGCGGGTGTTAATGAAGCATTTCACAATTATACTCTCATTGAGAGAATTGCAGATATATGACTGAGCAACTGTAGAAAAACAGTTTAGTTCTGTGCGGCTGCCCTAAACTTTGGGTGTAATGGACCCTCATACATAATGTTTGCGTTTCCGTTAATGTTTAACTTTAACATAGTACCTGCGGTGACTCAAATACAAATGCAGATAATGGGTGTCCACCCGTTCTCTGCGTTTCCGTTACAATGTTAACGCAAACATTGACGTTGACGCAAAACCAAACGTAAGTGTAAACAAACCGTTAAATGTTACTGCTATCGTACTCAGACTCACAGTACCAAAACTTTAGAGGTTTCTGCCCAGAAGTAGTGGGCTGCATGAGTTAAAATGACTAAAATGAATCAGCAACCTGTCGCTTTTTGGCTATAATTTTTTGGCCAGGGTGCTAGTCTGTGAGTAAAACATATTCATTTACAAACCAAAAGAACTGACGTAAGAAGACGCACTAATATCGTACCTGCAGATTACAAGGCATAGCAGTGTAGTCGTTTGCCAGTGGGGCGTTTCCGGCTTGTGGTAAGTAGTTAACATGATGCATTGTGCGATGATGTGAAGGTGTTGTCATACTCATTGTTGCATAAGTATCCGCAGTGGAATACATAGAAGGGTTGATTCCATTGCTCTCCTGTAGAACAGGCGGCGATCCCTCCTGGTTCATATTTACCTCTCCTGGAACTGGCGTACTCACTGTCCAGAAAAAATCGACAAAATTTAATAGCAATATCAAACTAGGTTGTGAATGTCTTCCCAAATTGACAAACAGCATACCTGGAGTCTGTCCGTGGAATGACTGTTCTTGTGAATAAGGTTGAGGAGGTGGTGGAGGAGGCATACCAGGTCCCATAGCTGGCGCTTTTGATACCTGTAAGCCTGGCAGATTTCTCGGAGACGGACGACCATTCATTGGAGGCATTATTCGTCGAGGCGTTATAAGAGAACCATTAGGTGTGGGATCAAAACCGCCACCGACCCTTCCAACCCTGATCAAAAAGAATATATTTTATGCATCTAGGCTATCAATGTATGAAGAAAGTCTGTTTTGTGACTGCGCACAGGACACACAAACACAATACTAAAATATCGACAAACCTATGATCCATTTCTTCCACAGGATTGAGAGACTGTGATATACCAGGAACTGGCATGCCTGAAGCACCATTCAATGCATGACCAAATTGCATAACTATAAATTGAAATATACTGCATTTACAACAATTGCATTGCAACTATTTGAAGGAAAATCGATGTCAGTATGAAATTTTATGTTGGGACATTTTCAAAAAGATAAACCAAATTTAGAACTGAAACAAGAAGGTCCTCCTGCGTAAACGCAAGAGGCATACCGTCCGCTGCGTAGCCCACCTATCCCCGGGGAATCATGTCCCCCCCCCCCCAAAAAAAAAAATTTCCAAAAAAAAAATGAAAAAAAAACATTTCAAAAAAAAAAAAATTCAAAAAAAAAATTTAATTTTTTTCTGACCACATCGAGTACACCCCCCAGCCCCACTCCCCCTAGCCAGAACTGGGTACCACCCCCACCCCCTCTGGCTGGAACTGGGTACCCGCCCGCCCACCCCAGCCAGGACTGGGTACCCCTCCCCCTGCCCCCCAGCCAGAACTGGGTACCCCCCCCAACCAAGGACTGGGTATCCCCCCGGCTGGACCTGGCTCATGTACTCCCCTCCCCCTGTGGACAGACAAACACCTGTGAAAACAGTACCTTCCTGTCGTACTACGTACGCGGGCGGTAATAACTCCACGCAATTTCATGGGCACATGTAACCCCCTAACTTATAAACTTTTGACGCACTGATAGGTAATGGTTTTCACTGGTAGAAAGTTAACCTGTGAACTAATGGAAAACTTATGAAGTTTTAGTTTACCTGGATACATATCTGGTCGAGGGGAGCGACTATCTGTGTCCATTGGAGATCCATTCTGCCTGACAGAATGTATTGCTAAACAAGGACCCAGCATCTCTGAAGGATTACCAAATTCATCTTTCCTCTGCAGACACAAAACAAATGCACATTAATTTATTAGGAATTAATCGTTTCTACTCGTAACAGTGATACTGCTTTTGTTCGTCAGGCTCGTAGCGGTGCATGTAAAACTTTCAATATACAAAGAGGTATTGTTATCTTGAAACGAAGTGAATCCATCACTTGTCACGATATCAAGATTATTTTTTTGACAAATTGTTAATTTCCCTTACTGCCGATATTCCTGTCTGATGTTACCCAACAGAACAATTGAGAACCGAACAATACGTTATTGTGTTGTTTGACAAACAATATATTGAAAGTATCTGGTGAGTTATATAATTTAATAAGTTAAATGATAAGTGTCTAGGGTATCATCAATCACTCAATTACCATACATACACCGTATTTTGACCCCCACTTGGATAATAAGAGACCATATATTTTGAACTTGTCAAAAAATTGATGTGTTAATTTTGCTTCATACATTCCTAAAATCTATCTTTTGATTAGATTGCCTTTTAAATTTTGCTATATTAATTACATTTCATGGTACGCTTGACCTGCTTGGTTAAGGTGAAAGCAGTGACAATTTTTCAATGAAACTGAAGCCAACAGATGCATATTTAATCACTTAATCAGTCTCGTTTCACAGAGAAATTAGCCTGATTACAAGTGACAAAAAGACCACTGATAAAATATGCATATGAATACAAACAGGAACTAAATTAGTTTTTTTAATTTAAAGGCGTATTGCAACCTTTTGAAAACAGAAGGATTAATTCGACTTTAAGCAGTATGGTGATTGATTGGCCTGGACTACAATTTATGTCAAGTTTAATAATAAGAAGTAGTAAATCTTTAATTTCTAATCAACTTGCTGACCATAAATAAATATGCAATTTCAATAAATTAACTTATCACAACCGGTATTAGAACAATAATAAATGCCCCGAGTTGACTGTAAATAATGTAAAAAAAAGCATCATATATGTTATTCGATGAATCAATGAATAGTTAACAAAATGTTTTAATTTTTCTCTAATGTTAAGATTAAAATTCCAATAAACGAAAATGAATAAACTCTAATTAGTTACCTCAATCACCCTTGATCTAAAGTGTTCAGTGGACCATATCTTAAACGGTCTTTTTGTAACGAGATGGGACATAAGTTACAAATTATGAATACAAAGCAACTAAAAATCAATATTCCAGATGTTTCAATGTTCGAAAAAAGATCGTTTATGTAACCCAAGTTTAAATTGTGACATAGTGCTGGGCAATTGACGAACCATTTGAAATGGTTTATATTTGATATGAGATATTTATCTTTGAGCCTTATTAGACTAATAAGAATATGTAATTACACAATATTTCAGTTGCGTCAGAACACAAAGAAACAATTTATTACTTCCTGTCAATAAATGATATTGCAAAAAGAACACATAAATCATCAACGACAATTTGCGTTATTGAACAGAATTTAACATTTTTGGTTCGAACCATCTGTTTTACTGTTTAAAAAATACATTAAATGACAACGGCCAAATGCCTTGATGACCTGCGGAACACAAATTGAGATTCCGAAAGTTCCAAATATTTCACAACGGATTTCTGGGCGCAAAATTTTTTTTCATATTCATGATTGTTTTCGGACAAATCTACAATAAGAAGGGATAGCGATTCCCCTCTTCCCCCTGCCAGCGGGAAATCTTGGATCCTCCATTGCAGTTTCACGTGATTAATTTGATTTCTTTAGCATATTCTTCTCTCATGTTTTGTAACCAGTCAATGCAAAAATTATAACTAAAAGGGGGAAACACACAAAGCAATGACACAGTCTAGAATTTTGTTGGTTCTGCAATTGCTATCCTCTTTACAAATCACATCTCACAACAGCAGTCACAGTTCAGATATGAAGATCCCTTTCTAAATTTAAATTGGTATTTATTATTCTTGAAAATTAAGATGAAAAGCCTCATTTGGATATTATTCTTTGAAACAATGAACTTACCCTTTTCCTTACGTGCTGATCTTTATTGTTATGATTTTTCACATGTTTTCGGAGAGAGCTGGGGTCAGTATAACGTTTGTTACATCCTGGTACCTGACAAGCGTAAGGTTTCTGCAAATAAATGCAAAGTAATCTTGTTATGGTTCCTACTTTTATGTGACACTGCACATTACTTTATCTCACAATTAAAATTGTCGAAAAATAAATAAAACCATACTGTGTCTTGATGAGTCCTTTGGTGTTTAGCTCGGTCGGAGGAATTGGAGAAGGCTTTTTGACAACCTGGATGTTGACAAAGGTAGGGTTTTTCCCCTGTGTGCGACCGTAAGTGAATTTTCAGGTTTTCCAGCCTTGAAAATGCTTTTAAACAGCCTTCAAACTACAAATAAAAGGAAAAGAAGAAATAAGTAATTTTTTGAGATCAAAGTTCTGTGATTAATATTAAAAATGGTAATGTGCTGGTCGTTTCGAAGAAATTTTGAGATCATAAAACTTACACATACTACAAGTGGATCAGCCAAATCAATAAGATAACATCCGAATAACATTGATTCAAGTATTTGTGGAATGTACTTTAATACAGTACAATTCCATAACATATTCAACTGGTGGTGTCAAAGTTTATCTACATACCAAACAATTTTCAACACAGTTCTTGATGAAACACGTTTTGTCTTGTAAAAGATAATGTTAATAGCAATAGCGCCCAGCATTATCAGATAAAAAAATTGGTCAATGTGTAGCAATAACGTCATTTGAATTGATCTCTTAACTTCCTTGTGTTACAGTTTCATGGCCCCCCGTGAAAGTCTATCAAACGGATATCTGCCAAATCTTTTTACATCTCATAAACCTTACATAGATCTGAATCCATTCAGAAAATTTATATGCATAACAAGGTTTTGTATTGATAGACAAAAAAGACGGGGAACAGAAAAAGCGCAAAGAAGCCTTGAAGCTGTGTACATAATTATCCCCAAAATATCAAAATTTATGATCTTCAGTTGCAAATTGAATGCCACCCACCTAAAGATATGCACAGGAATTGAAAAAGACAAATTTGTAATCTGAAATAACATGTTTCGAATTGTTAGAACAAACAACACAAAAGCTTGTATTTACACAGAGAATTCCAATTATCTGAGCTATTTATTTAGATTAATCCATTATGGATGAGAGGCCATGACGAGTCAATGAATAACACAATAGATTCCAGCTGGTCAAGAGACCCAATGTCCTTTTCCATTTAATTACTGCTGTAATAAAGTACTAATCATAGCCCGCTTATTTTCTACAAAATGGTCATGGAAGGGTAAAATTTTGTAAAGCTATTTGGTTCCTACGCAAATATGAAAGCAACGAAACGATACGGCGGCCACTGAGAAGAAACTTTATTTTGTTTTCCCAATAGAAACGATCGTGGTTGTCGGAGTCCCTCCCGACCAAGGCCAAGGCCACTGCATGACCTTGTATATATACCATGCCCCAGCCGACCAGTGGGCACTTCAGTAAATCTACCCGAGCTATGTACAACTTGAT
>JBCAUG010274212.1:0-18021 GCA_038406175.1 Haplosyllis leylae
GTCATTAGAGGGTAGAATAGGTCATTATAAGGTAGTTTGAACATATTTTAATATTTTTCATATTTCCACTATATACAAAAGAATTAATACCAGCAGTCACTGAAAACTGAGTGTTTGTACTGAAGATGATCATTCCTCAGTACATAAGAAATTAACCCGTTTGTACCGTTTCACTTTCTTTGCTACTGTTATTGATTTCCTTGTTACAACAGATATGAGTTCTCTTGAACTGATGAAGAATATGATTTGATACGTCAACACAATCAAAAGCATCGACAATATTTCTTGCCAACATCGTTATCCTTTGACAAGACTAACATTATTCCCATTCTTAGATATACCTTTTAACATTTTAAGAACATTTGGATCAGATTAAAATCCCTATGTCACGTATGAACTGTGTCAATTTAAATACTCAAAATAGACAACGATATGAGGAAATTCTCCCTTTTTCAGGATTCAATCATTTTAAGAGAGTCACTTTACTGCAAGTGCTGCTACAGCGATTGGGAGTTTGTGTCCCTTCTGTGGGGCCCTGATAGCACTGACCATTATTTAGGGGATAATTCGACTGTTCCTTGTAATTGAGAATGTGGCTGGATATCTGCCCAATAGGAGCTATAATTTAGATTACATTGACGCTAAGACTGACTCTTGTCTTCCTCTTGATACCTGCACAATTGATCTTCACGAGAATTTTTGTCATTTCTTGTCTTCCGAGTCTTATCTTGCAAACTTTTGTTTCAGTTCACCATCACTTATTCCGTTCAACCAACCAACTGGTGTAAATATTACGACAGAATGCTCTAAAAACATTTAACTGTCTTTAACAACAATGAATCCATATCTCTGAATATAGATTTAGACATAAAAAAGGGGAAACAGTATTTTGAGCCTCATTGCGAAAACTTTTGACAGTAATTTTTGTTCGGAATTCGCACGCCACCATTGTGTATCCTGATGGAAGATTTTGTGTTAAATCTTGCATGACCTTTCGCAATTTCTGTAAACCGCTTGACACTATTCAAGGAGTTATTCGAATGAAGCCTTTCAGCAGCATGCAAATTTATATATACGGCTCGACATTTTGCGAAATTCCTTCCAAGCAGACATTTTCACTTTGTTGTATTATCGAAGACACAGTAAATTCATTATTGTGATTGGATCATACATAATTCATATTCGAGGAGAGTCATTGAAGTTAGATTTATGCCTACGTTTCTGATTGCTCACTCATGGCTTCATTATTGACTCAGAAGAGAAAAAACAGCCCGCTTAAGTGTAAATTGTACGCCCACTACCCCACCCCACCCCACCCCCAAAAATTCAGAAAGTACAGAAATTTCATTGAAAATCATGTGATGATGGGCTCTTTAATACCAACGCAATCTTTTGATCTTCTTCCCACCACTGATTTTTTCCCTTGTGCTTCCATATGCTATACCCCACTTCAGATTTTTCGGCCCTCAGTAAACCTATTGGGTCAAGCAGTTCGATGAATGGTCTAATTTATCCCATTTACTGTTTTATGGTAAAAGGACAAGTTTTTTCTTTCCTGCAATTTAGAACGTCCACCAATTGGAAATGAGGTTCCGTGATCTGAATGACACATTTGGCAAGTAAATTTTCCGTATCATATCTGACTCGAAATATTTGTTGGGATTATACAAGATAGGTAATGGATGAGTGACAGCACTGTATCACCAGTTCTTATAGTTGAATATCTGTTTGTTTTGGTATTGCACTAAATGACCTGGTTTTCTGAAGCAGCAGTTGGGCCCGAAATTAAGGCTTGGTGGAGTTTTTTTTAATAAAGGCAATTCTGCAAGTATTACCATTAGCTTAGCCTTTGATCAATCTGTTCTCGTGTTTGACTTTATGTGCGTGGCTACCTAATTTATCAAAACAGTACCTATGAGGTTAATCACAAGCCTAAATTCAGCACAATGAATTCAAACCAAATGCGTTTGGTAGGCTTTCAATCGCTACGTAAATTGCACATCACTGGCAACCCTTTTCAAAATCATCGAGATATTTCATATCACACATAATTTTACTGAAACTGAATTGCATAATCAATACACAAACTTTAAAGTTTTTAGTGCGAATAAAAAGAAAATTTCAGCAAGATGTTCAGTCAACCCGGTAATATAATCTCGAATAACAACTTTGTGATCAATACTTATCTGCTGTTTTGTAACACAGATTCAAAATTGTTATGTTAAGGCAATTTTGCCAGAGTAGTGGTCCTGAATGCTATTCATTCAGATTTCCTTATCCTTTCAGAAACCAAGAGAGGTAAGTGGTAAATTATCTGAAAAGGCTTCTTTTATCAAACCACTTCAAAACATGCAGCCTGGAACTCTAAAGGAAAGTAAAGTTGGGTGCTTCCTTTGGAAGAACTATGGAAACAAAATAAAACAGTCCACCCTCATTTCACCTGCCAATGTTAGTTGAATTGGGTTATTATGACTTTTTCATAAACTCATGATTTAAACACTCTTTCATGTTATTCAATGAAATATAGATATTCCTACATACTTCTTTAACAACTTTAAACAAGCTGAAATACCTGGCACAATACCAATGAAGGTACTTTACGCAAGCGCACGGAATAGATTCATTTCCTGATTGCACTGGAACATATTTTGTGAAGCTCTCAAGAATCATGAAACACGAGTGACAATAGGTAGAACAGGAAATTGATGTTTGTTATGTCGAAAATATCTAGATTGTTCCCTTTATCATTTCATCAAGTGATACAATCAGCGAAAGTTCATTCACCCAGTAAAATATTGCTAACTTCTTCTTCGGTGAAATATTTTTTGTTCCACTCACAGTTAATTTCCATGCTAAAATGGTTCCGAAACGACTATGCTACCAATCAGAAGTCGTATATCCGTGTTCCTTTGGAATTTTCAGGAATAGAAATCTTCATAAACTGATGGAAATTTTGACTCCCGTTTGAAAGATATCAAAGGGTGTCATCTTTATCGTAGACTGCTTCAATAATCCCCAGAACGAACATTTTCCTTATCAGTACTTCCCCACAAGTTGTCTGAATCTCAACAGGGATTTGTAAACCCTGTTTAGAAAATTCTCGGCAAGCTATAGTTGGAGATAAGTTTCAATGTTAAACTTGTAATTTAAAGTTTATGGATCTTTTGTTTCGGTTCCCTGTTCATGAAAACAGGGAAATAAACAGAAAATGAAATAAATTTACGTCACGATTTGTTTCTTTAAGAAAACACAATGATCAAATACTAAGGAGAAAATGGCAATAAGTCGACGAGAACAACTTCATATCATCTTTCTGACATCCATTCTGAGGGACATTTGATGAGCTTGAGAATTACAAGAACACACAATACAGATAACAAAGTCCCATCATAAAGTTTTATTTGCAATAAATGTTTTGCCCCAAGTGGTTGATAGATAGTTCATTGTCTGTAATGCTCTGCCCAATTCCGAGAAAGCGGAGTGTAAATAGAGTAAACACAATAACGTTCTGTTGTTAAAAACATCAATAACCAAGTATTAATCCTGTCACTGTTATCTGCCATGGATAAAATTACAATAGAGAAAAACAGTTTGTTTTATTGCCGACAACAATTGCACGGTGGGTGGGGATGGAACAATGATCCCATGGTATCACCAAAATTGGTTCTAGAATACAAGCAGATGGTGAACATGAACACAAATTTTCCCGAACTGTACCAGTCATTCGAGTTTTTCAAGATAAGATCAAATTTATATTTTAAGCCTTAATTTACATCAGGCGAACTGAGGCAAAAAAAGAAATTGCCTCCAGTGGGGACAGAACCCAGGATCTCTTGTGATGTACTCTGGTGCTTGTACAATTGTGCTGCCCGATCAGGTGTGTGAATCCAGTCATTCCGATTCTGGATAATTTTCAAATATTTAAGTATGTTCACAGAGAAAATGTTCATCTTTTTAATTTTCAATTTCACTAAAACACACATTCCACCCTTGTTCATTTCGATCACTTGTAACTGGGAATGCTGCCAGGACAGACAGTGATAGCAAATTTTTGTTTTGCAGCCTCTTTTTTTGCAGCCATTTTTATTTAGTCTGGGTGGGTTCTGTTTCTCAGTGAGTAATTCCTGTTTCAAGAATAGATTCTGGACATCCTAATTTATGTTTAATTCTGTATGTCAAATAGTTATATAATTGTGAGTTGCAGTCAGTAAAAAAATTTTTGTTATCAATATTTTTATCTCAGGTTTAAGTTGTTTCTCCTGCAGGCAAACCCACACTCCACTTTAAATTTTTGAACACAAAAAAGTGGTATCTATTCGAATCTAGAAAGATGTCCTTTCATAATTTGAACCAATGAATCGAAATAGAATTCGCGACTGACACATCAGAACCTGAACGGATACTGGATTTTAACAGCATGAAGTATTGATACAAACCGTAAATTTTTATTTTACCGTCAGTATTTTCCACCATCAGTATCAAATATCCATTTAAATCTCTCTTGATATGATTATCCATATTAAATTTATGTCAAATTTACTTTGATGAATTAGATATTTCCAAACAATTTGATGTTGGATTGGATATTATGCTGTTGTCAACCTTTTTGTTGATATCTAGATCTGATTTGTTGCCACTTACAATGTATTTGAACCTTCAATCCAATCAATGTTATTGATTAAAAAATCAAACAGCTCCAAATGAAGCTGAGTACATTCAATAGATATGGATTGTGACACTCCATTTCAAGGATTTACAGTAATTTAGCTGCGAGGTAATTTCACAGTTCGCAAATTAAAAGGAAATGATAACACAGCGGCCGAAAGCCGTCAAAGTATCACCGTTTCACTTTCGACTCTTTAAAAAAAACCAGTCTGCTCAAAAGTTCAAGTGTCTTCAGTTCAATTTTAAATTCACACTTTGTTGAGGAAAATCATAACCTATCCTGATTTCCCATTAATCCTTTACAGGAGCTACTCTTGCCTGATTGTGACCCATTTTTCAGCAGAAAAAATTGCTTCAAAATTCCTGTTTTCTTAAAGCATAAAATATTAACTTATCAAATAAATTTCTCAGAACTACGGCTGAAAATGAATCCTCAAAACAAAGTTAGTAACGAAACCGTCGGTATCTGTTCTAGCCAACAATTAATCCGAATGTATTATTTAACAGATCCACTTTCGAGATCGACCAAAGTGAAGTAGGACAAGAACTATGGTAAATCATCCCTTGCAATCTACCTCAAGCTTGTCCATCAGATCTGGTAATACTCATGGAATGGAAAGGTAGCTTGGCACAAGTTGGTTGAACATAATCAACGAGAAATGTTCGACTAGGCTTTATTGGGTAGTTCATGCGCAACTTTTGATGGAACTTGAGATGAATCTTGAATTTTCTTTTCTAATCAAGCTATAATTCCGTTTTACAAATAGAAATATGAACCTGTTATAGTTTTCCAGGACAGAGTGATGGTGTATCATACGGCTCATTTCACACCTCTCAGTTACTTCTTCAGATCAATAATCTCATGATTTCCTTATCAATCACCTCGTCACCCACCTCCTGACACCAGCCAATCAACCAGTTATTCCAATAGTGTGAGGGATGAGACCTTTCCAAGCAAATCAGTTGAGTCAGGTTATGGAGCTGTTTTCTACAGGTCCACTTCTCATGGTTTATTTGACACCTCATTCCCCTTTGAGTAAAACTCCCAATGTATCAAATGTCGTATCAATCATCTCTCAATTCAAGAGTTTATTATCTTAAATCAACCATTTTCTAGTTCAACACGATTCAATGAACTCGGGGGACTTTGTGAGAGATATAAAGAATAAATGAATTCATTAAAGATTTTGTGGGAACAAATGCACCAAGCAACACTCTAGAAACTCATTTCTTTGGTGTCTTTCCCTCATTCATCATTCTTAACGCATTATTTGCAACATCAGAAACGTTTCTCAATTAACAATGTCAGATTAACCTACGGATTTACTGAAATGGTGAAGCAAGTAACCACAAGAAATAATAATATGAATTTAGTTCTGGCAGAAATGCAGGATTCTGGCATAACCTCGGGAAATGTCTCCACAATGAAATTCGTAGAGGTCCTCAGGACTCTTGAATTCAACAGCACTTGAATTTTTAGCAAAAGGATTTTCGTATTGACAAATTGACTTGTTCTGCTCCCGAAATCAGGATTTCCCCAAATCATGGGATAAGACAACACAATATCTTTGAATTCAAGAATTTTGTAACATCACGGAAGTATTGGGAAATGGAGAATTATCCCACCGGAATCGGACACCGAGATTTATGATGTGATTGTAATAATGTTTCGACTCGACATGAACAGCCAATATAAAAGAGTATTGATTGACTCCTTCATGTGAGGGTTCATCGTCAGTATAATCCTTCTATCCTTAATATTGCCCTTCTGTGTTCATTTTACTATCTACATGGGGATCTAGATTGAAGGCTGGTGATCTGGTTCCAAAGTAATAAGCATCTCTAAAGAACTTTCTGTTGTTTGAAGAATACATTTTCAAATTGAGTAAGATGTACACTGTCTGCTGTAGTATTTTTGGTGGAATAAAGTAGCTGCCCAACAATTTCAAAGATATTTTGCAACTAAAATGCAGTTGCAAGTCAACCCAAAAATAGAGCTGTATCTTCATTCTGCAGCTTTTTAACAAACAGCAAATGAAAACTGTCAAAAAAAATCTGCATTTCATCTTGACTGAATGGCACCTCCTTTCGTTCAAGAAAAACTCTTATGACTTTGAACCTTTGTGATATCCTCTGACAATTTGGATGTTACCGCAATGGTGCACTGACACATTTGGAACGCGAAGAAAACTCATCGCGAAAGAAAAGAATCATTTTGTTCCTGTACATCTAACTAAAGAAAAATCACAACACACAGAGGCATTGCAAAATATTTTCTTACCATAGACTTTGATGTTCCCATCTCTGTTTTCAACAACTAGGATAAGATATCCTTCCAAATCAACCATGATGCTTCTCAAATAAATATCTCTTGCGTTTCGTTTTGTACGTGTTCCACTTTGCAAAAGATTCCGTGTGTTTTAGTAGGCAAAACTGCTGGAATATCTGATAAAGGAATTCATATCAATGAGGCTTGAACAAAGATACTTCATCAACAGCTTCATCTTAAAATTCCAGCTGTATCTTTGTGAATGAAATTAAGAACTTCTGTCAGGAAACATGCGACTGTTCGTATTTCAAGAAAAGCGAAGGCATTTTATGTTCTTGTTCTGTTTTTTTCCTCTGAACAGTTCTAATCAGTAAATCCGTTCACATCTGTTCTCGTCTTGCGATCCTGAAATGATAAAGGCGACAATTAAATGTAAAGGTGAAAAATCTCCTGCAGATCCTCCAATGACACATTTAATAGTTTAACACAGAGTTTAAATGTGCAACCAGGGAGAATGTGTAGCCAGAGAGATTAGTTACTTTTGATCATTCTGGAATTGGCGACACGATTGCCTTGATTCAACTAAAGCTGCTCTCATCTGCCGTTTCATTCGCAAAAACATGAATATTACACAATTTAGTCCACATGTCTCATGTGGAAAGAAAACATAAACGATCCTGAAATAATACTTGTCTATAAAGTTGCCAAACAAAAGTATCAATGTGTTGATAGAGAGAAATTGTATTCATTTAAGGGTCCTAACCTCACCCGCCACTGTGTGGTTTAGTAATGTGGCAAAACTTGAATAATAAAATCTCTGCCACAGATGACAACTGTAAGTTTGGTTATTCGAGAGACAAATCAACACTAACTTCGTGATGGAGGATGAGAATGAACTCAAAGAGATAATTAGAAAACGCAACCGACTGAAAGTTTCATCATCTGTTGACAACATTCCCGCTGAACATGCTTCATTTCACACCTCTGTCCCATCAATAACAAGTGGTTCAAGTACAATTTCTTACAAACAGCAATGAATGACTGCACTGACACAATTCGTTCTTTCATCGTTGATAATTTTATTCCAGGCACTTCTTGGAGTAAAACTTTATTTTAAAAATTTTCAGGATAGCAAAAGATGGGCAAATGAGTGAAGGAGGGCAGCATCACTGTTCTTTAATACGTCTGTCAAACCTTCCATTAGATTTGCATTTACTAAAAGGATTTTATCTAATGCTGTGGAGTCATTTACTTCTAAAAATTTGGTGTAATTGATGTAAATGTTGTCATGTTTCAGAAACTAAAACAGACCATGGAATGTGTTGATTCGAAGCTGGTGGGAATTTCTTCATTTCATCCATATGCTAGAAGGTAATATTTTTTATGATCCCTAGGTCCACAACAGATTGCTACTCAGAGTTCTATTTTGTTTCCAAACAGTCGCCAATTCCAAGGAAAGTTTATTGTTCACCAGGTTTCTCTTCATAAAATGAAGTCTTATTTTCCCCACCAATACTCAAAGGTAATTCTTTTCTTCTTCGAAATCTATTCTTTCAGGAATTACATGCATTATCAGGAAAATAAGCTGCTGTGGGGACAGAGCGTTTTTGTTGTCTCGGAGATATTCATATTTCATGACTTTTGCGATATGAAAAACGCAATATTCTTGAAAGGGGCTACGCTGTGAATGAAGTCCTTTTAGGAAGTGGTGATTCAGTTCAACACAGATTCCATCTTAAAGTGAAGTTAAACTGCTTTTAGACGTATGTCTTCTTGTTTTTTTTTTACTTAATGTTTTTTAATACTCAATAAATATTATCATGAATAAATGTTCTCAGTGACCTTCGACAATTCCAAACAGACGGATAGCCACATGGATTCCTATCCTTTCCAAAGATTCAGACCCTAACGAATTGGCCTTTGGGCCTAGTGTGGGATAACAGTTCATCTGGGGACCCCTATCAAGGTCCTTCACATTTCTGTACAAGCCAATTTAGTCCAGACCATTGAAACACTATTTACTCACCCCAAGGAAGTAGAACTAACACGTCAAAATGAGGCTCAGATTCACAATGACCAAATGACACTTTCATGAGAAACTGATATCTGAGACAAAGATTTTATTTAATCCCTTTACAAAGGAAGCTTTCATGGGAGTTTAATTTGCTGAGCTGGAATTTTTCACATTTAGTTTCCGTTTATGAATTTATATTTCATCAAAGTAAATCTGTGTCTCAACTCGCAAATGACGCGTCAAATTCCTAGTCAAGAACAGATGATTTCTCAGGGAATAAATTTTTCACTATCATGGCTAAACGAACAAAACTTTTAGTCTTTAATTAAATTTTGACCTTTATGTTGTTTTAACTAGTAACATCACATCATTGGTTACATTTTTTGGCTCCAGTACCTTCAGAACACAAGGAAGAAGGGCATTGTTTTAAGTTATTGACGATAAACCAAATATCACTTTGGAAGAACCTCACTGCATCAGTGGAAGATTTCAAGATTAGCTTTATTGAATTACAGCGGCCAGCAATATCTTACCAATATGGTTGGTTCCTTCAACCTGTGAAATAAGCTGTTCAAGTCATCAGGAGAAACGGTTAGGACTTACCACAGATGCTACAGACTACACATATGTCTTACACAACAGCAAAATTGATTCCAACTGAGACAACAAATCTATAAAGCAGAAGAAGAAATGAAAAGAATCATAAATTCGCAATGATGGCGCCTTTGTACCGGTCACACATGAGTGGGCTCCATTGCAATTGCATTGACATTCCCACAATTAACATTAGATGGCCTAGTTTTCACAATATTATAATGAGCTTTTATGATTCCTAAAATAACATTGCGTCAATGGGCGTATTTCTCCAACTGATGCTCATAGTTTCCAATATGACCTCAATTTTACATTGGCCCTTGCATTGATTTGATCTTGAGAATTTCTATTTCTGACTCTTTGAAGACACAACGTTTGAAGACCAATAGTCTATCAGCTAAGCAAAGTAAACAGCTGACGTGATTAGACCTCTTTTCTAAAACAGAACCTTCATCTTTTTTGTTCGCACACAAATAACCTTTTTCGCAACAAAAGCTACCAGTTTCGCTGCACAGTGTAGAATTTTACTTGCCCATTGAAATTAATATGAGGAAAATACAATGAGACCATGACTTCCGGATACTTAACAGAGGGTATATTCTGAATTTTCTCTTAAACGTTGTCATTTTGTAACAATCTGTGCCCAAAGTCGAAAAGGAATGAAAACAAAATGACATGAAAAATGTCAGTTAAGATGACACTCCATGTAAATTTCAGTGACAAAAGTGATTAAGTTAACTTGTTCTCAAAGAAATTTAAATTCTGCCAGAGATTTAAATCAATTATCTTCATCCAGGATCGAAAGCTTAGAGGCTAGAATTTCCCCAAAGAATTTTGCCGCTGCAAAGAGCTAAAAATAATAAAGATGTATTTATGGAGACAGGATGTGCAAGGAAAAGAAAACGAATTGTAATGGATACAAAAGATGCACATAAAGTGCTTTAGCAATTAGAAAATCAAATCAAGAACAAGATCACATAATTAATCCTGCCACTGTTAATAATTATTTTGAAATAAAGTGTTTGTTCTGCCCCATATAAAACCTGAAAAAGTTCAGGAATCCCATGCTTTTGAGACTTCTTTAATCCAATTAGGCTTTGCCACTTTTTCAAATTTTCTCAGATGAATAGTAGAGTAGTGTTTAGTGTGCTGTTTAAAACGTTACACTTCATAACCCAACATTTACTTCAATTGCCATTTAGCACATATTTCACTCTCTAAAATGAGAGTATATTTTTAAGGCTTCTTGCAATAGTAACAGATTTTGACATTACAGCAATTGTGCATTAGACAAACCAAAAGTAGTGCTGTTAATGCTGCCCTTATTTTATGAGAGTTTGCGCACATGAAATGATTCAGCAGAAACAGGTCACAGAATTGGACAAAGGTCCCAAATTCGTAGGAAAGAATCGTCTGACTTTCGAATCAATTTGTGCCACTTTCCACAATGCTCTGCAGACAAATACATTATGTTCAGAATGCTACCCATATTTCATCTAGGAATACTTGTCTAAGATGCAATTACACATCGTTGTGGACATTATGCTTTGGAGGAATAACGCTGTAGCCAACAGTGTAAAACCTAAATTTCCGCTCAGGAATTGCTTCCACAAACAAGTCTGGCAAAAATAAGGAACTCTGATGGTAGATCAGCCAGAACACACAATCACTAAATAGATTTTGAAAGCAATCGTACATTAGACAAGGAAATGATTGTGATTGAAAAAAAAACAAGATGCAAACGTAACAGTTTAGTTTCAAAAGGTAATTGCCATTTCTTTCAGGCAAAAGTGAAAAAAAAACAGGAACAACTTCAAATTGATTTTCACCTACTTTTTAAGGAAAGAGAAGAAGTTCTTTCCAAAGCCACCAAAGCAGACAGAAATGAATCCAACCAAATTGCTATCTCAAAACTTTCCCGACTTCAAAAGCTTTCAAAGTAAGCAACTAAGCATATTATTCTAATACTGGAGCCAAGTTCTTGTGGAGTTGTGTCTGTCTTTCATACAAGGTCTTATATTAGTCTACGCCAATGATTCCAAAGACATCCTTATCAAGTAGATCTTCTTTGAATCTGATTTTGATGTCATGAAATGAGATATTCTAATAAGAATGCTGCACATTTGCTAAGATTAATTATGAAATTTACATGCAAACGTAAGCTAAATCAATATTTCATTCCACAACAATCTTCCATCAATTAAAAAGATTTCGCTCTGTAGTGTAAAGTTTAACTTTTACTGTTGCAATGAAATAACTATACTTACTTTTAGACAAGGATAATGAAATCCAAAAAGTTATTACATTTCAAGATAGCTTGTTATAATCAACAATGTTCAATCTAAAGAACATCATATATCTCTGCAGTGATTTGTATGACAGAAATGTGTTAATTTGGGTGATTAGAGTAATGCTGTAACCAATCATAGCAACACATTTGCATGATAACCCATCCCTAACTGATAATCTTAGGCACTACGACACAGATGCTGAAGCTGCTTTTGGTTGTAGCAGTTCAAATCGGTAAGAATCTCTGCAGATGTTGTCAGGCTGCAATGTATAGATTGCCATTGATTGTAGCTGAGATGGAAAAGCCACCAAGAGACATGCCTTAAGTAGCTGGAGTGCCAGGCAAGAGGCTACAGCAACAATTGGTATGATCACTAATTTGGTTCTATGGAACAGCAAGGAGGGCAGAACTTTTGTATGGTCTTCTTAGTTTTGAAAGTAATCAAATAATCGTTATTTTGACTTTATTTCTTGGTCACACATGGATATTACCAATCAATTGTAGCGTTTTCTCCCACAATTTTATTCTTAATTGATTCTCCGCAGAGTGTTTGATTCCAGTTAACCATGGTGAACCTCAAACTACTGACCATTTCTTCATGTTCGATTGATACTGCTCTGCTGGAAGTTCCAAAAGAAGCCAATCACAGTCTGTAAATATGTTTTCAGTGCGAATTCTTTGTGAGTATGAAATTTAAAAGTTGTTGTCATTTCGGCCAAAACATAGTTAGAACTGGCTAGTTTTCCTTCTTCAGAGTCAAAACTGACATTGTGTGTCAAAACAAAACAATTGAGTGAGCCCTTTTTGTGAATCACTGATTTCAGACCGCCTCACATTTCACAAGGTATCATGTATTCAGAACACCAAACCTAATTTCATGAAGACATGACTACTGACTGACAGGGTCAATTGAGTTGTTGGACAGGATTGCACTTTATTACTGAAAATTGATTGCTGGTGATGTGTAAGCAGTCCTGAGAGAGCTATATCACAGGTAGCTTGATTTCCGATGAGACCTATTCTGTCATATCTGTTAACCAGATTTGGACAGTATATTGGACAGATTGGCGACAAACAACGTTGATTGTACGTAAACAGTCATTAAAATACTCCTGCAGTATGGAATGAAATTTTGTCTTTCGTAGTCTATTGTTCTTGAAACCTTCGGCTCAGTCAATATGCTTCTAAGTCTGTAAAAGCTTCCATGACAAGAAAATTATTTTTGCTCCCATCAAGGTGAAGCTTTGAACAAAGAATGACTACACGTCCCAACCAGGAACAAGTAATTCAACTTCAATACTTTTCTGAAGCTTGAAATTTTCAGTAAACGTTAAGACACGTACAATCAATCTGGAGTAAAATCCATTGTGTCTCATTTTCAGAAACCAGTGACTGTTGTTTATGACAGGGCTGTCATAAATGAATACTAATCTGTCATTCTCTTTTCCGTGTTATATCCGCACTTCTTCTCACTCATTAGCTGTCTATGGATATCTCCAAACTGACATCCACAACTTAGAACGGGGAATAATCTTTTTATACTACTGATAAAGAGATAGATCGCACTAATAAGATTGGCAGTTTACTTTGAAAGTGTTTTGTATGTTTTCGGTGAAAGTTTTTGAAGATATTGGAACCCTAAAATGTGTGGATTCGCGTGGAGGCAAAAAAGTACTAATGTCCTTGTCATTAAATTAGATTTTAAATCAATTTCAGTACCTCTTGCAACATATAGAGTGAGAATCTTCACCATCATTCAAGTGGTTTCCTGGCATGCAATTAAACAATTTAAAATTGCTCTAAACTAAAACATGAAATCATTACTAACTTTTCTTTCATGCTTAATCTGTCGCTGCAGATTTGTAGAGAATATCTCAAATGAAGCGATAAAATTTCAAAGGTTTCGTATCGGAAACATTGGAACTAATTAATCACATAGAAGAATAAAAGGAATACGAATCAGACTTCTTTTTGTCTCTTTTCCAAACACACGTCATGGCAGTGAAAGCCAGAACGAGCAACTATCTGGGATAATGACTTGAACAATGGCATGTGGGTGGAGATCTCATTAGAAATGAATATGATCAAGTGGAATGTTTCATTGTCTTTAATTAACTCGTTTGGTCTACGTGTGTTTACTGACAATAAGACACCAATACTGCAGCATTCGAGTAGGACCCCATTTGCAAAGGACACTACTATGCCATGAGCATATGACCTGCCTTTCAACATAAGAAACACTGAAGAAATGTTTCGCATGGAATTGCATTGAGTTGTCTTTCCTGAAATTCGTGTAATGTAAAACTCTTTTAATTTAAGAAAAACTATATCTGTTATCTCTCAGACCAATGTAATTTCTTTCATCACAAAGCAGTTATCGTTTTTACTACTTCGAGGCAAAATGCGTTAACTTAGAAACAGCGATTCTGAAGTTTTCTTTTGAAATAGAAAAGTAGAACCTTGATGTGACAGAGCGCAACCCTACTCCAGCATGAAAGACGGTAATTTCACAAACCGAAACTAAATTGGATCACAAAACTCCGTCATGTTAAACTACATATCCCGTCTAATTGGACATCAAGGACGAAAAGCGAAGAGAAAATGAGTAATTAAGTCCGACTTAACAGATGTTACAGGACCCGAAGGCAGACACTGAAAACGAATTCACCTAGAGAGATAAATCCATTAAGAAACGTGTCCTAAGTGGTTAACATTACCCTACTGCGGAAAACAGCAGTAGAGTTTATAAGGTAAACCAACAAATCTTCGTTGGGTATCAAGTTTGTTCACGGAGAAGGATTCCCTGAGTGAAAAACGTGTTTCTTGAAAAGGAATCGCATTTTCTTGCTTGAATTCTTGGGTTTACATCTCTGCTGGAGATTCACTGAATGAACCTGTGGTAAATTACTGACAGACACGCGTTACACGTCCGTATGCTTTATTAATCAATATCACAAAAAGATTTTTGCATTAAAAAAAACAGAGTGGGAAGTTGTTGCCAAAGGAAACTGAATTGCAAAATAAGTGTCTATTTTGTTTAAGTAACTTATTAAATTGTCAACGACATAAGTTTCTTGGCAATTAAAGCAGAATTTTGGCTGACAGTTCACGCTGAGAAAAGAAGCAAAATCCTACAACTTGGAAGACATTTCACGCCTTGAGTTTGTCACCAACCACAAAAAAACTTAATTAGTGCCATTCATAACAACTTTCCTTCTTGTTGCTCTTGTCTAATAGTCATTGCCGGATAGAGCAAACTGTAAAAATAATCTGTACGCGTGGAAGATTACAAATGTTTCAAAATGACATTTAATTAAATTTCTTCTGTAAGTCTTCTTTCCACAGCTCTATCGGATGCAGTTCGTGCTGCTGTAAGGCTACGTTTAGAAAATGTGACATACAGAATCAATTTCATGCTTGATGAAATCTGCATCCTTTGTTCGGAATATAAAGGCAATCGTTTGATCAATCTTGTGTGAACGGTAATGGTGGTGTTTACTGTCATTTGTATGCAGTTTGGAACATTGTAAACATCATGCTTGGAAAATTTCATATCGAGACGTTTCATGGGTTGCGGTTACTTTTTGTTAAAAAAAGGCCAACCTTTGTGTTTTGGGAATTTGATTTTGGTTCCAAGTGCTTGGCAATAAATGGTCATTACATGAACCTGATGTAAGAAAACTGTACTGAAGACGAATTCCTTTTGCACAATAGTAAAATGACTGAAAGGTCATATTCATCTATGAAAAGCATCAGAAGGACATTCAGGAATAACAATCAGGCGCCTAACAACCATCAAGTTGTTACCTTACTTTTTTACCTATTTTTGTAAAGGACCCTCGTCACACTTGAAAAACCCTCCCTTCCCCTAAAAATGCACACAATCTTAACATCCCTTTGTCCTTGTGTAGCTTACTCTGATGGTGTCCCTCACTTGTGTCATTCAAGGTCAATCCTTTTAATTCAAACTAGGGGCCAAAAGTTGCCAAAAACGAATGAGTTCAGCAAAATATTCACAATTTTTAGGAACCAAAAAGTAATCACAAAATACTACAAATTTCTATTATCAAAAGAGAAAAGAAATATGCCACATTTCATTCACATAAATTTCACAATTTCACAAGTTTTAAAATGTAACCTTCAAACTGATAGAACGTTATTATTCGAATACCCAAAGGAACACACAAGGAATTTCGTAAAAATACACACGTCTTTCCATGCAACAAAGGAAGGATAAAAGGCCAAAATAATAGTACATAATGGTGTAATCAAGGGATAGTGCAGCTTTAGCATGAAATAATCTCATCAGGGTAAGATGTAATTGAGATTATACGATGGTATATATCTTGATTACACTGTCTGAAACCAGATTGTTCACATATAAAAATCCTTCTTTTCTGTTTCGAACTCCCCAATTGTTTAAACTTGGCTTATCATCACTACTTTAAAACTGTGAAATGTAACAGCGTTACTAGCTTAATCTACGAGCTGTATATATTGTACAACACAATCGGTGAACATGATTCTTTACACTACAGATGATTTTCAAGATTTGATGACGTACATAATTCGAAGAAAGCAATCTTGGATTATTATTTTAACTGCATATTTAGTATCAAATTCTCATGTTCTCGAAACTATTGAGTATGCTTGCAAACTGTTTTGCAAAGTCATCAAACAAGGAAGTCTTCGAACAAACATTTTTGTGAATGCAAATTAAATGCAGAAAGCCATATGATGAAGAAAATAAATCCCACTTCCCAGAGTAACATTTGAGGAAGCATTAATTTCTGGTTTTGATGTTCTAATGTACCACTAATGCTATGACAATCTAGATATCCTGTCCTGGAAGCTGAAACTGCCATAACTGACAGCATGAGATAGGCTACATGGTATAATTAACCTCGCCAATTACAGTGCAATTATTGAAGATGCCTTTAAGGGATCAGTTCTGCTGATCCTTTATTTTCTGTTGCTTTCCACCGACAGCAATCGTTAGAAATTTTTAGCTGGTAATTTTCACAACATCACATTTCGCAACAGATGTTGATATAAGAGGTTCCCTTAAATTTACACTTGTATGGATTAGGCACATTATGTTTGAATTACTGCAAAGAGCAACACAATACTTTTCTGCAGAATTTTGAAAGGCATTGTGTAAATGAGGTCCATGATGAAACGGACAAGGAAACTGTCTTAGTAAACAACCCAATTAAGCGCCAAGAGGCTGCGGGCTTTTTAGCTATATCCTGCTTGCGTTTTACTCTTGGTCTCGTTTCACTATCACTATGAATGACTAATTTTTTAGATCAAATTTTGAAAAAAACTCAATTATTTCTTTCGAAATATTTTTCTTCAGCTGTGATGATTTTCTCACTTTGGAAGGGGTGAAGTCCAGCTTTCCCCAAACAATAATAATATTGATTCTTATGGCAATTTGTTGAGCATATTTGGAATTATCTTGGTGTCAATAGGTTTTACTTTATTCTAACCCTGGTGGGTTACATTTCTTGCTTGAATAATGAAATTACAACAATTGGGTGAATGGACTAAGGAAACAAATTTGGGAACAGAATCAAATTACCCGCGACAGTAATTTGATCATTGCAGAGGAATAAATCTGCAGTTTAATGAGATGATTTCGCCAGGAACACATTTTACAGCTTATTGAAGAATCCACATGCATCCCAGAACTTACTGCTATTAATGGCGACCTTCATTTGAATGCACTTTAGTTTTAACATCTCTATTGTACTTTAATTGGACAACAAACAAGAAAATACAACATACTCACCACGACATTACATTGATCCAAAATTTCGCTTTCAACTGACAAAATAACAAATGAAGAAACGCAGTCCAAATGATGAGTTTTCCGGTTGTGATCCACACAATGTAGCACATATATTTTCTTACGAATGGTACTCCCAGTTTACCTTAATCCATATGCAGGTGGTACCCGAGAGACAAGAACCAAGCTCAAGTATTTTGTTAAATGGATTTAACAGTAAGTCTTTAGCAGCTTCATTCTGGTGTCATGAATATGTGCTCATGCTTCCATTAGGCGACAGGTACAAAAGTGGGACATTGAATCAATCTTATGCCAGATGTATAGTCGAAGGGCAAACTAAAGGAGTGAAAGCAGCGACAAGAACATACAAGCTTCAAGAAGCAGAGGACATCTTGAAA